>JAATLQ010027972.1:0-28469 GCA_013421005.1 Heliconius erato x Heliconius himera | reverse complement strand
TAATAAGAGTGTAAACCTATTTAGTATACGGTATTGACAGCGCTTTGTGGAAAAGGAAATTCAAATTGAAAGCGTTGCTACTTAAGATGGTATGTGTCTCCAGGACACAACCTGTCACAAGCGGACGCGACTAGTCTGGAGGGCGAAGCGCCGGCCACTACTGGCTGCTACAAACAATATGAACACGCGCTCGGCAATAAGATACCGCAGACTGGCGACAATATTCAGGTAATATAAATGTTATTATTTCCGATGCGTCCATAATGTTTGATTTCTGTACGATCGCCAAACATCCCAAAACTTACAGAACACCGTAGTATAACTTATAAATGGGTAATTCTACGATAAGAAGTAACTAATGCGGCCATCACTTTAAAATATTGGTGTTATTGTGTAAGTTGTTATTTTTTGCTAGGAAACACGTCACCTAAATATACTTTATTAAATAACGTCACGATTAAACGTCTAATTAACGTATATTTTTCTGAAATTCCTTATAAAGTCTAATAAAGTATCTACCCTGGCCTGTCCCTCTTTCGGTTTCAGTTCAATTTGCAAACAATACATACTTTCTTCGTATCAGTAAATAAATTAAAGTTTGTTAAATACAAATTTCAATAAATATATTTAAGTATTGTTAAGGAAAAATAGAACAATATTTATTTATTTGCAATATTTTGTAAACTTTACTTTTATCCCACTTATTTTGGATATCTACCTTGGCAAATTTCATTACGCTACTACAAACACAAATATCTAAACTATAAATTCCAAATAGCGCTCAAAGTCATCTATCGTAAATTTAGCAATGCAAAATACGTGAGCCGTTAAGAGCGCCCGTATTTGTTAGATATTGCGACGCATTGGTACTAAGTAGTGGTTTTGTGAAGTCATTGCGTCTCTCCCCTGGTAAGTCATAAAAGTTATATTATTCATTTAATTTATTTGTATTAACTGGTCTGATTTAACAATAATGTAATAGTTAAAGTGTGATACATAATGTACTGAAACATTTCTTAAGTCAATTAAAACAATAAAATTTATCATGAAAACGTCCTTTCCCTGCCATATTTCCCCTGGCAAGACAGCTGCCAGGGGAGAGACTTATTGAGCAGGGAAGATAATGTTATTGCAAAAAAACTTAGACATAGCATATTTTTTTATCAATTAACAGTTAAAAATAATTTAAATAATTTTGGTAAATTCTTAAAACTGAAAAATAAAGGAGTTCTCACTTCATATTGTTATTATATTATTGTCTAATATTATTATAGATCATGGCACCACGGTAAAAGTTAACACGTGAAAAAAAAAATATCGAAGAAACGCGAAGCAGAGAGCCTATGATATGAAAGAATTAAAAGTGATTTTGAAAAATATTAATTGCAAAAGAAAAGGCATAATATTTAATAAAGAAGGAGAAAGGAATAATAAAGACTATCGACGAAATTACTCCTATAGAGCAACGGAAGGCACGAAAGACACGGATAAAGAAAGAACGCCATCGATGTCAGAAATTGATGATTAAACTTTTAATTTTTATACAGTTACCAAACTTAAATCAAACTGAGTCACAGAAGACAAAGATTTAATTAATAAGAACAAGTTGAGACTATAAATAAACTTAAATCTAAATTAGCATGTAATTAAAAAGTTACAAAGATTACAAAAGCCTAAAAAAACTCGAGGAAATGAAATATTTATTTAAAATTATATTTTCATTTCTTCGCTCTGGCGTCGAAGCAGAGAGCGACGTAGAGTTCCGCCAGTCAACAGTCAATGCCTCCACAATTCGGTTGAAAGCGGGGAACGAAGTGTCTTAATACTAGGTTCCCTCTGCCTACTCTGCTGTGTGCGGGATATAGCGTGAAGCTGATTTGATTTTACAATGCCATGTTCATTTCATACATTATTGTTAAGGCTGAAATAATATAGTCTGCTAATCTATATATATAAAAGGATTTGTGCTGACTGACTGAGGTAAGATGCACGCAGAGCCGTAACCGCTGATGGTAGAAACGTGAAATTTGGGCAGATGTTTATTTTCATATTCTGGACATCCACTAAGAAGGGATTTTGAAAAATTTTAACCCTAAAGGGATGAAATTGTGGTTGAAAGTTTGTATGGAAAAAAAAATTAATCTGTCCCGATTTTTATAAAATTTAAAATTCTGACTCTTAAAAATATTTCATTGAACACGTGTTTCATGGTTTTTAAGAATTCACCCCTTAAGGGTTCAAATAAGGGGTTGAAAGTTTATATGGAAAAATCTTTAAATTGCCACCGATTTTTATAAAAAATTAAATTCAGACTGGTAAAAATATTTTATTGAACACGTGTTTCGTGATTTTTTTAGCATTCACTCCTAATAAGCGAGCGAAGCCGCGCGCGCCCACTAGTAAATAATAATCGGATTCTATGTTATTTACAATATGTAATTATAGTTATTTTTTATAATTTTGTTACTTTAATTCGTACTACACGTACTATTCCTGAACTTGGTGTCTCTACCCTGCCCAATGTATTTACCCTGGCCTAGTAAAAAGTAATAAAATTTACATAAAGTGACTTGCCCTTGTGTGAATAAATACATAAATAGGACAAAAATCGTAAATAAGTGTTTAATGAAAAAACGGCAACTTTTCTCCTTGGCCGTATTCTCTATGGACTTAAAACCTCGTATCATAGAATTACCCATATATAACTTATTTCCACCTTAATTTTAGCTAAACGCTTGTTGATTATATGATTTGCAGTATCAAAATTTTACAACGCAGCGTATTAGGTTATTAATAATGCAAAGAGTTTATTTTATAATCTTATTTTCGTGTATATTATTAACGTTCACATGTACTTAATCACATTCGCAAAGACAAACATTTTTTATTTATTTCTTTTTGGGCGCATCCCTTTTTATTATTATTTTACATTAAGATTAATAATTAAAATTCAACAATATAAGTAAATAAGCGCTTGTAATTAACACGCCAGGACGTAGTTTCAGAGCAGTCCTAAAAAGGATCAACTCTTCTCAAGCGAGGGCTTGGGCACGCCGGAGAAACGCTTGCTCATTAATCCTGATTCGACACCAGTAAGATATTGTTCCATCAAATCCACCATCGTGGCTACGCTTTTTAATTTACACCTGTTTTCATAAGTTATGTATTATATAATAATAATTTACTTACAATTACAATAAAACATATTATATGTTTAACGTTATAATTAAATTTTCACTTAAAGTTAACATTTACTATGTATCTAAATTAGGTTATATTATTTACTGACTTTTATTATGATTATTATTAGACTTCAGTATATAAGAACGGTATGTATGTATTTTTCATTGTTAGTAAGTACATTATCGATGGTGTCATTGTGAATTTCGTTTTAAATAAAATACTAAAATTATATCAGATATCAACTATCGATTTCTTACATCAACTAATAATTTTCTTTTCTAGGAAAAGAAGATGGCTGAAAAACAGCTTGACTTGGATCAGCTGCCTTCTGAGTTTGAATGTTGTTTTTGCACGTTCAAGGTACTAAACCTTAACCACAGTTAGTCGTATGAGTTGTTACTAATTTTTTTGACATTGATATGATGCGTGCTAATGTTTTTTATTTAATTAACATTTATTTTTCCATTAGCCTTAACCAGTAAGTACCTGAACACGTGCTTTGAATATTTTATTTTAATAATTTTATAACTTTGAAAATTACCATAGCCTATTACAGCAAAACCTTAAAAAGTTGTGACAATATAATTTTAAAAGTTTTTATTTTTAATTAGTACTTTAAGTTTAATGTGAATTATAAGAATGGTAATAATTTTTAATAGTATTTATAATTGTATCTTAAATATTTATTTTAACATTGGTTTTTGGTATTTTGTAATAGATTTTTTGCTTTAATTTTACATATAGGGTTACAAAGAATTCATAGACGCCGAGCAGCTGATGCCAATGTCGACGTCGGATCTACGGCAGCCAGTGTGCGTAGAGTTAGCGTGTCTACAGCGGCACCCAGCTCCGCGTGCTCTGCCTGAAGCGACGCCTAACAGTCTCGACAGCCCCGGTATAAAATAAATATATACCTACATATGTCTATTTAACGACATTCAGGCTTTTTATAATGACTTGACTTTCTTAAAATGCCAGTTAGGTACTGATGATTCCTTTTTACATTCTTCATTATTTAATAAATTATTTATCTCATTAGATTATTTATTTTTCTTTTTAGGAATTATTTTGTTTTATTAACTTATGGCGCTTATTACTATGTTAATTTTATAAACTTATTGTGTTTTTATTTAATAATAATAATAAAATATGAGTAGTCATATTAAAAAGTCTGATTAGCACGAATCTGTATATAACCTAATACGCCTTCATTGTAATGGCACTGTAACAACTGGCACATTTGACTAAGTTTTAGTACTACCTATTATATTATTTATTATCACAAATATCATTTATTGCAATGCAAATTTTGTAAAAAGTGCATTCCATGAAAATATTGTGGTTAAAACCCTGGTGCCCGTAAAATAATATTTAGACAATGTTTATTCACATCCACAATCCGTACACAAAAGCCTGTCGCACTTGAATTTCAGTTCTGCTCATGCGACCCCTGCGATCTTAGATCTGGGCGTGCGTGGTTCCATATGCGTGTATGTCTTACGTTGCAGATACATTTGCATCATGCCTTACGCACCCTTTTCCTTCAGAGGGCGACATCACGTGCGAGAACGACTCGTCAAACTTGTATGTGAATCCGTTGGACGGTAGCGGCGGTGGCGGGGCAGGGACGGGGACTAGGGCAGGGGCGGGTCAGGCAGGGGCAGGAGGAGGGGGCAGCACGTCGGATTTTAGCGGTAGCGGTGTGCGCAAGAGCGCATCGGGGGATGGGAACATTTTATGTGCGAAAAGTTCGCAGGGTGAGGTTTCACCGCGCGGCTCTCGGGGCAGCCTGTCGGGTGTCGCGGCGACCGCTTGCGCTAATGTCGAGTTAACCAAGCTTGATGCTTCCCGCTCGAGTCTCCCGCAACAGATAGACGACTCTCCCGCCGCCGCCGACGACGCCAAGCCCAAACACAGAAAGGCGCGCTTTCAACAGGTCAGTCTGCGCTTAGCGCACACGGCATAGCCTGGTTCGTACTGACTCGCACTAGGGCGGATCAGGGAATCATTCATAATTTGTATAAATGGGAAAACGTAATAGAACTTTCGGATTTATAATAGTGTATGCTGACTATGGAAATACTAGGTAAGTATTAGAAATTTGAAGAAGAATTTGCATGTTTTATATGGATCCGTCCCTGAACCATTGCAACAGTGTGAATATTGAGATTACCTTACTTTAATGTAACACCTATTTTATAATTTTCATTTGTTAATAATTCCATGTTGTCTGCATGACGTGAAACCCAACAACATTGTTGTTTGCGTCTTTGAAGTAACTAACTATATTAGTACTATAGTTAGTTACTTAAGAGACGTAAACGCTTTTTACATGACATATATAATTTCTATACAGGAGTGGTCAGAGGAGGAGAAGAGGCCACCGAGAGGCATAGCGACAAGAATAATTAATCATCATATATTGTTTGGTAAGTTTTTCTTGATGTGTTACAATACTTAGTGTCCCGTCGTCGCGCAGGGGCACAAGCGTTTGACTGTGAGCGTCACAGGTTGTAGGTTCGATTCCCACTCGGGGAAATAAAATATTTAATATTTCCACTTCATCACTCTGATAATAAGCGTGGCGTTGAGTTCCGTCACTCAACACGTATTGCCCCCAGGATACATACTAGATTAAAACCATTCCATATTTACAGGTAAGAACGGCAGTAAGCGGAGTGGTGGTGGCTGGCCTCTCGAGAGCGATTCGCGATCCCGATCTATACTGAAGAACAAAGAGTCCCGAGGCACCGACAGCGAGCTGCTCCTTCAGGAAACTACATCACTTGGTGCTAATGTACGTACATGCCTGTCATTTCTTAGATATAACTCCTAAAAGTCAACGAATGAGGAATAGAGCGCCTTAACACTAGGTTCTCTCTGCTTGTTTGCGGGATATAGCGTAAAAAAACTACTAAATTGTATATAATGCATTATTTCTTTACTTATCAATTATCATAATGATAACTACATACCATTTTAAAACTTTAGAATGCTCTCACTACGAAATATCTTTGAAAGAGATAAATCCATTATTAGTAGTAAATGTGAACTTATTTCTAACCATAATTTTAATTATTCCAGGGCGACTCGGGAAGCGAGTCATCACCTATTCGTCTAAAAGACTTCAAAGGCCAAAATCACAAAGGTAGTTCGTCCGACCGGAGCATCGTTTCATAGGCGTTAGTCCGTAGACGCGTCCGCGCCGCGCTTCACGCATAGTGGATAGTTAACAAAATATACTTTCATACTTAGAATGCAATAAAAATACATAATAATAATTTTAACATATCATTGGGCGATTGTGACTGCTTGTTGATAGATAATTTTCATTTGTAGAGATATTATAAATATTGTAAAAATATAATAAATATTACTTATAATGTAATTAATCGTTCATTCCAATCGAAAAGTTGAAAGTACCTATTTGTTAAGTTTTTTTACGTGCAATTATTAATTGCTAATTCTAATTTAAGCGAATATAGTTTGTACAGCATAGTTGATGAAAAAAGAAGCAATTATTAAAATTAAAAGATTTTCTGAAATTGTTCATGTTTGTTTTATTTTTATGTTATTATAGGTCATATTTTTATCTTATGATAAAAATAATGTGAACAGAACATCAGGCCACTGGTTTGGCGTCTGACTGTATACAGGATAGTTGTGAGTTAAATTTCCACTGGGAGAAAGCAATTATTTAAATTTCACCACTCCATACCCTATGCCTCTATGCCATGAGATACAGGGTAAACAAATCAAAAAAGGTTTTTTTTGTAGGTCACGATTGATGGAGCTTAATATAGTATATTAAGTAAAAAAATATCTATGGATTTATGTCTATAGAATTCATTAGTTAATAATAATTATGATTTAAATGTATCGATGTCACCTATGATGAAATGATTTTTATAATTATATTTTTTTAAATTGCACATTGTACATGTGCAATTTTATTATATTTGAAGTGAAAAACAACGAATATAATAATCAAAAATAAGGATTGTTTTCATATTTAAAGCCAGGAGCATTGTAAAAATGAAATTTTAAATCATAAAATGTTTCTATTCACCCCATTTTACGGTATCATAAATACCATAGCTTATTTTCTTAATTTTTATAGCAATGTTTAAATACATGACATGTAAAAACACCCAACTTATTCTCAAAGTTGAGATTCATTTTAATACTATAAAAATAAACTACTATAATAAATTATAAAGCATAGGTACTGTGGATTTTACATTAAAATGTGATGTTTTGTCATCGGTCAGAATATATCCGCCATTTTTGCCATCTGTTGAAGACCAAGACACTGATGTAATGTTACTTTTGTTGTTTATTACGTTGTTTTGTGATTATTTTGTTTTTGTTATATAGATTTTTTTTTATATTTAATAAGTAGACCTGGACCAAATTAAATAGAAATTGAAAAGTTACATAAAAGTTATAGAAACAGTATTTTTTATTCATATTTTGTCGCATACAAAAATGAATATAGTATAGTAACAGAAAGTGAACCGTTATGTGGCGAAACCACTCACCACCTAGTGACTCTAGCTTGAGATAAAAAGTTAAAAACACACTCTCTTCTTATATAGTTTACAGGATGAAACTAAAAAAAAAAACGTATCGTAAATGATTGAACTAGGATAGGGATTGCGTTTGGTCGATATATACTTGAAATAATAAACAGATGTATAGTAGTCAACAATGATATTTATTTTTAAAGCAATCTTCATTTTTAAATTATAAAGTGTATAAATTTAACATATAATAATATTTCACTGTTCAACATGAACGTGCAAGATAATTATTCGTGAACGTTAAAAGCCTCGCAATATATCTCAAATAGAACCGAAAACTATCACAAAATTAAATAATATAATTTAATAGTCCATAAAATAATACTAATTGTCATTAAGCTAAAAATAATAATACTTAAAAATTATCTAAAATAAATCGACAAAATGAGAGCCAATGTGCTGCCACCAGATGGTTCTAAATTGTAAATTAATTCAATGCATAAACAAAACGTTTGTTCATTTTTTTTATTTCAAACTAAAGGCATAAATTTTTATAAAATTAATTCATATTACTATATGTTAAAAAAAAATTATTACGTATAAAAATTTACGTCACTAACTATCTGGTGCGCAGTTAGCTGTCATTTCTTTGGTTCACAAAAAATATAATCAATTTGTAATGCGTATTATTTACAAAAATGGATTTAGGGATACATTTTTTTTTCTATATTACCTTATAAATTATTTTTCATATGAACACACAGGCACCTTACTTTCGAATCTTGGCTTTAGATCATGGCACTATTATGTACATTTATTAGCACTCGATGCCTTCAAAATTTTTATTTCTTTTACACATTTTTTAAATAAGCCGATAGTATAATAATATTGGTGGTGAACACTGTACTGTTATTATGAACTATTGATTGACTATTGATGGTGGAACAATATCACATTTTTTTAAAATCTGTAAAGGTTTCTATTAAAAAGATTAATACAGTGTAGAACTTTGAGTGCGACATTCTAGTGAAATGAAAATTTGTCGTAGGGAAATGTTGACCTTAGATGTCTTTTATGTATTTTTTTAACATTTTGATAGTGTTATTCCACGCGTAGAAAAGAAAAATAGTTTTTTAGGTTTTGAAACCGCGCCTCTTAAACCGCCCAACGTTTTATTTTGCTTTTAAATTGTCAGTTTCCATGAAGCGCAGATTCAAATCCTGCTATGTTTAATTTCTTATACGTTTTCTAAAAAAAATATACGTCTCAAAAAAAATACTATATAAAGTTTGTATAAAAAAAAAGAATATGAAAAATTAATTTAAAAGCATCTAAAACAAAAGAAAGCAGTAAATAAGGCGTCAAGCGCAAAACTGGCCCGACCCATATTTACTTCGTTATAAATCTTAATTTATATTCTGTTATAGTAATATTTCATAATATATATTTTTTATTTTACATCAAATTTCGGTGTGTAAAATATATTTACCAAAATGTAAATACTTTTCTTGCCCCCCATTGCAGTTGTCAAAGGTAAGGCCATTTTTGCACCTTAGATCTGAAATATAGGTTTTAAAAGTTAATGCAAGAGTAAGAGGCAGAGTATTTCTGCGCGTATTGTGATTGATTTACTCGATGAGTTATATTATTCCAGGGATTCAAAATCAAGAAATTACTAAAATTATATTAAGTTTATCATTAATTACATTAAAACTGTCATTTGTATAGATATTTTGAAAGACACTGATTGAAACGAGTCAGCCAAAAGATTATTTAGATATGATTCAAGCAGATTGTAAATTGATAAGTTATTGATAAGCGTTAAAAAAAGACGACGTTATTGTAAGCAACTTGGCCTACTTAATAAATGTAAGCTTCTTATAGGTACTTTAATGTTATTTTTTTATATAGTAAACATCAAATAATTTTAAATGACTATATATTTATCTTCACTTATTATTTACGTGATAATGAGGTTTTAATAATAATGTAGCATGATCTATTTACTGAGTTATTTCGCCAGACCATTTTTTACTCTCATAGGTCCTCTTACTTATTTCTTATTCTTGTGGAATAACTATAAAATATTAATTCCAATTTTCAAGGTATATTAATTTTGAAAATGCTAATTTAGGTTACATCTATTTATTTTACTATAAATGAGATTTCGTCAAAATTCTCCTTAATTTTAACTTTCTTATTTAGTATAATATGTGTATACTGTCATAGTAAATTCGAATTCATTCAATGGACAATCTGAGTGAAGGAACGACACACGTACAATTTATAACAAAATTATAACCACAAAGCGATTTAAAAATATATCTATAAATTATATATATAAATTTTATATTATAATAATAAATTAAACACATTAAGATTATATCAAAACGTATGAAAGCAGTGTAATAAATAAATAATATACATTTGCGAAGGAAGTCATTAATTTTAGAGTTGAATGTGTGTTTAAGTGTATTAACAAAACGTTTAGTGCTATCGTGACAAATGTAATGTTACAGTACGGTCAACGAGTCGTAGCCACCCTGAAGTTAGCCTTAGACTAGATATTAGATATTTTCTTACTTTTGATTATTTTCAAAACAAAAGTTCAGAAAGCATCAGGGCGTCCAAGACTCGTCCACCGTACTGTGCCGACCAAATCCGCTGAACCGGTTTTGTTCAATATAGTTAGGCTTAACCTTTTTAATCCTAACTATTAGATGGATTTTATAGGTAAGATAGATTCTCTAGAGCAAAATTGAAATTTTTATCGGTATGCTTGAATAGTCCAAAAAATATAAATGAACCGTATCGTATATTATCATAAAAATCCATAAAGTCTTTTTCGTCATAATGAATGATTATAAAATGGTTGTAAAGTCATTAAGTTAAATTTCGTTAAACCTATCCCTCACCAAACTTTAAACAACAATAACGTGAAATGTAAATATTACATTAATAATAAAATACATTAATTATACTCTATGTATATATTAATAATCGTTACTCGAACATTTTTTTAAATATAAATATATGTAACGGGAGACATACAAACTGTAGTTTTACTGCGACAAAACGGTTGCAGTAAAATTGCAAAAGTCTATGCTTTTACTAATTATTATAGGATTGATAATATCAGTTTTCAAAGCCATTTTATAAATATATCAACTATACTTTAAATTATAATATACTAATAATAATAATAATAATTTAATTAAATTTTTCATTCAGCCTTAGGTTTAGAGTATTTAACTTAAAATTTTAAAATATTACAAAATAAAACGATAATAATATAGAAAAGAAATGAGGCCGTCGTGCCACAGAAGTGGCCCGGGTTATGGGTTCAAGTTCCACTCTAAGAAATAAATATTTAATTTCATTCTTAGAGTGGAACGTTTTATTTCCTCGCCCTAGTAACGAGGCAAAGCGCGGCGTTGAGTTCCGCTACTCAACAAACAATGCCTCAGGAATTCAGCAGAAAGTAGGGACTAGGTCTCCAGGTCTGCTATGTGCGGGATACAGCATAAAGATAAAAAAATATGCAGTAAAATGGTACGAGTCAAATCTCTGTAGAGTTATCAGTTTTTAAATAATAATAATAAAAAATAATAATATACTATAAATGATAGTTGATTTATATATAACAGACCGCATAAAATACTTATTATATTATTATATATCAACCTTTCCATTACTATGTATATAGTGGACTTAAAATATAATCTCCGTTATCAATTCCATATGTCTTATATAGTAATATATATTATATAAAAGAGTAGTGCATTCTTGTCTTTTTAAACATAATAGAAGTAGAAACTAACTAGTTTAATTTCATCATCGTTTTCAATTTGAAATTTATATAAATTTATAATAACATATTACGTTTTATAAGTATTAGATATAAAAGTGGTATGAGTTGAGTATTCATTTAAAAATAAAAATCTTAAAATAATAGAAAATATTTTTGTAATTTTTTTATGCAAAAACATGAAAATATCAATGATATGTTGTGTTTATAAAAAAAATTGTCTTATTTCGAAAATTCAAAAATTGTCTAATTTTTTCGGGTTCCGTACCTTTTAAATAAAAAAGGACTAGGGTTAAGGAACACTTTGTTGTCCATCTGTCTGTCAGGAGCTCTAATCTCAGGAACGCCTGGGGATATCAAGTTGAAACCATATACTTAGATCTACGGCCCCATAATTCTTTCAATAAAATGTATTTACTTAAAAAAAGACATGACCATTTATATCGAAACAAACGTCAAAATCAAAATTAATAGGATACATCCGGTTGACCTAGAATTGTTAAATTTGGCAGCTAGCATATACAGGTAGTACTAGTTTAAGAAAAAAAATTAAAACTATCCATTTCTGGTTAAATCCTAAAAATAATAAAAAATAATAGTCTTATATATATTAAAATTTTGGTATTAGTCGCTAGTTTAAGTAAGGTATCAGATGAAAGGGGTCTGGCTAAGCTAAGCTTGAATTCCAGAAAAAAGTCGAGATCTCCAATTTTTGTACGGAACCCTCGGTGAGCGAGCCCGACTCGTGTTTGTCCGGATTTTTTTAATAATAATATTAGTAGTTTCAATCATTTTACTTAACACTTTTGAATCACATTTCGCTCACAAATTTTTAATACCAAGCATACAAATTCAGCAACAGCCACAAACTTTGGACTTAACATAGGAATGTACGAATACAACGAACGCCCTAATATATATTTTTATCTATGTTATATTATATACACTACCTATGCCACGCTATAGTGAGGGCGGTCCGTAGCTTGCCCCAGAGCCACGGGTAGAGGCCGCCGCCGCGCCACGCCGCGCGCGCCACGTACTTCACGTAGTCGTAGAGGCCCCAGGGGGCGTGGCCCCCGTTCACGTAGTACACGTACGTGAAACCGTCTTTACAACGACCCTTTATTGAATAGTAGTACGGTAGAAATGAGTGGAGTTTAAATCTGAAATTGAATATTGATGGTACTTATTAATAACTTTTTTTTTATTGTATGTTGTATACGGTATGTGGAAGATAGGCAGAGGAAATCTTTTGTTAAAACACTCCGTTTCCACGCACCATTCAATTTTTTTTGAGTGGCAGAACTTAACGCTGCGCATAATTTAAACGATTTACTTAAATATTCGATGGAGATAAAGTCAATGCACTATACAGAATAATATTTTTATTCAATTATAGTTTTAAGTTATAAACTTGTGCAGGTTTTTTTTCTGGCCTATAATATAACCTTGGTAAGTAAAATTAAAAAAGCGTGCGAAATGATGTAACTTTTCATTGTTAACTAAATTTTAAAAAAATAAATTTATATTAGTAAAAAATATAGGGCATAATATGTAACTGTAAAGGCGCCTGGTGGGTTCGATCCCCACTTGAGGAAATTAAATATTTCAATTTTTTTTTAAGCTGTTTATCATATATGTATGTATTTTTTTTATTTCATTACTTTTTTTTTCAGCTTCACGCTGTCTCCTGCATGTAGCAGGGTAAGCAGAGGGAAACTAGTGTTAAGACACTCCACTCCTCACTTTTCGCCGAATTCTGGACGCATTGTGTATTAAGTGACAGAACTCAATGCCGCGCTTTATCTCAATAACAGCATGAAGTAATGAAAATTTTATTTTATATTTCATTTCCTCAAAGTAGAATCGAGCCCACAACTCTGTGCCACGATTGACCTATTTTTTATTAATGTTTGAATATCCATTAAATAATTATTTATTTATTAGTTTACTTACATTATTACGAATTATTTGAGTTCATATTATGATTAAACATAGTCTATATAAAAACAATTTTCAAAGAATACAAATAAATTAGCCTTTCCTCTAATGATTCATTAGTAATTTCAAGCTACATTTGTATGGCTATGAAGTTATAATATTTTTTTAATTTCACGCAGTATCCTGCATGTAGCAGGGTAGGCAAAGTGAACCTGGGAACCAGATGTTAAGACACTCCATTTTGCCCTGATATATGCAGGATGTTGAAATAAAAAGACCTTTACGTAAATTTCTTCAAAAACTGCATATAAAACCAGAAGTGGAAACTGAGTCTAAATTTGCAGAATTTTTTTAGAATATGCAAAAAAAATGTAGAATATATATTTTACTAATATGCCATAAAAGCTTTAAATTAGTACCTTCTTTTTTCATAAAATAAAATAGCTTCATTATTTGTTGTTAAAACATGTAGAAATATAGCTTTAACTCTGTGTTCATGGGGAGGCTGCGGGACTGGACCAGCTAAATGATTAATCAGCACATCTAATAATAATGATGCTACTCCGGAACGTCTGTATGAGCGTGCTACACCTGAAAATTTACACTTAATATATTAATTTTCTTAGCATATATATTTTTTTTACAATCTAGATCCTACATATAGCAGGGTAAGTTGCAGAAATCTAATGTAATTTAACACTGTTCCCCAAGCACTAACCAATTTTCTACATATTGAATGCTGAGTTATAGTGCTATATAGTTAAGAAATTTTGACTCTGTCCGTCTATGCCATAGTGGACACTTTATTATATTATACATCAATATTTAGAGTTTAAAAATGAATAACAATCATGAAAGAAATAACCTAATAATGAAAATAAACTAATAATTTAGTCATTACTTTCTGAGAAGTTTATAAAAATTCTTATATAATTATAAATATATATCAAAATGTACAAAATATGTATAATTGAGTACTTAATTCTTGTGAGAGGAAATTCCTGAAATTATAAGTCGAGAAAATACATGAGTCATCTGGATTGCATCATATATAAATATGATTGAAAACTAAATAAATATTTCATGTAACTTTTCAAACAATTATTGACTTATAACTAGACCATCAAAGATCACCAAAGACCATCATCTATCAATATCTTGGTCATATCTATATAGACATTACTGTTAGCTTTGTTAAATAAAACTTACAAACAATTATTTTATTTACCTAATGACAATATGTATGCAACTAATGTGTCTTTTGAGGCAAACCATCTGGACAGTATACCTCTGTCTTCTGCATTGAGTTTAAGATATGGCTTAATTTCAGCAACTATTAGACCTATAATTTGGCTCTTATAAACAGCTGCAAGAGCAAAGAATCTTTCTGAAGATGTTATATCTTCATACCATGATTGTGGATACTCTATAGGAAACCAATCTCTACAAAGAGATCGGACCTGAAATAAAATACCGATTATATTGTATAAATAAAATAAAAAAAATGTACTTGTTTCATGGATTGATTAATTAAAATATATGAAAAAAATATATATTACCTCTTCCAAATCATCAGGGCACAAGAAACGCAGCTGTACATCCTTTAGAGAACATTTTGCTTCTTTTGACTTCTCAATTATTACTTGGAAGCCTTCAGAAAGATACCTATTAAAAGATAAAGATTCATATAACTTTATAAGTAATGTAAGAACGTAAACAAAATAATTATTTAATATACATTTTAACATAGTGCGGAAATTGTACTACCGCTAAAGCAAACGTTAACATCATTTATTTAATTAAAGACTATGGAAGGAAATGAGAATACAAACAATAAAATTGAATTAATTAATTAAAAGTTTAATAATCATTTCAAAACAAATACTTGCCAGCTAAATCCAGCCATTCGGTAATCTGGCCATTAATAGTAGCATTTAAACACTCATCGCGTATAATCTTGTTATCATTTCAAGTTACGTAGGTATCGCATTTCTTTTAAATTATTAATGTAAAACACTAAACCCTATGAAATACTCAAGATTGAAAATTTAATTGGCATTTATTAGTGTTTGACAATTCATTGACATTTAATGAATTTGACGTTTCTAAGTGACAGAACTTCATGTCTATTTTAGAAAAAGCAATCTCGAACAAATATTTTTTTATCTGTGAATTTATTTCACATAAGATATAAGTGAAAATATTTAAATATACCATTGAACTTTTTTAAATTATGATTATGCTCCTTTTAACCTACAATTTTCATACAATGAGTCCACTGCTCAAACAGGCAAAAAATACTATATACTTTAGAATTATATGAGGGATACAGCGATGGAAATATGTGGTAAATGACAACGAGGCTTTAGCAAAAAGGACGGCAAATGTTGGGATGATGAAATATAATAAAAAAGCATATTATGACCATAAAACATGTTTGGATCATAAGCTACACAAGCACCAAATGAAAGTGCTGTAGTGCCACTCATCTGTAGAATGAACGAAATATTTGTAAAATATATATTTTTTTGAAGATTTTTTTAATGTATATTTTTGTAAATATTTAATCATGAAACTTGTTTATTATTTAGTTAAGTATTTAATATGATATTAATCTTCTTAAAATAATTTACTATGAATGAGTAAACATAAGGAACTTAAAATTTGTATTTCGAAGAACCAATGACCCTACAATCTGTGAAGGGCTGACACTTTAACTTTGCATAGAGACGTTTCCTCGCTGTTCGTTCTCTATTGCATTTATAATGGAGAGTGTTCTGGAGAACTGCTTGACCAATTTTTTTAAGCCGCACAGTACGTCACAAGCTCAAATACCATCCACACCATCTGGATACATGGCATTTTACTGTTTGATTTCGCAGGAGCTTCCTCCCACGCGCCACACAACTGTGGAGTGGCACACCATGTTATTTTGTCCATTGTATATGTATGCCATTCGGTTCCAATGTAAATAAAGAACGTTAAAAAATATACTGTATTACTATTACAGTTCATCCAATTTAAGGAAAATATATAGTTACCTGTATAAATAGTCCATTACTCACCAAAAAACCATGCATAAAATAAACTTTCTTAACATGAAACACGTTCACACTTGGGCGTGACTAAATCAATGTGGCTCTATATCGCACTGTGTTTTAAAAAATACTAAGGATATTATGCGGTGTTGAAAAATGCACTATAACTTTCCAGTTTTGAAATAGGCCTACTATGTTTGTTGTTTTGTCAATATTTCCTTTACTGAAATTGATTTGGAATTAAAAAAAAAATCAAAGGAGACATCGCTAAGGTTTCTTTAGCAAAATAAAAATAAAACTGAACACAGTTATGATTAGGCAGTAAAATGTATGATTACTTTTCATTTATATTTTTTTACTTTTTTTATGGTTTCGTACCTTTTAAGGAAAAAAGGATGTAATATCACTTTGTTGTCCGTCTGTCTGACTATGCCTAAATGGTATTAAAGCCGCTAGTTCAAGAATCTGAGGTATCAGATTAAAGGGCTCTGGCTAAACTAAGCTTGAATTTCAGAAAAAGTTCGACATCTTCAAAAAAAGACTAACGAGTGTTCGGGTCACCTGATGGTAAGTGATCAGTTACAGGTGCCTTGCCGGCCTTTGAGGTGGAGATAGAAGCGCTTTTTCGAGGTACCCAACACAACACACTGTCTGCAACTGGAAACACTGCCGCAGGCAGGTAGGCCATTCCATACTAGCGCGTGGAAGGAACTTCCTACGAAGCCGCACAGTAGTGGAGTGCCATGTATACAAATACTTACTCTTCCAATTGTTGTAATTATCAAATCAGCATGTATTTTCATTTATTAAACAACTGAAATGTGTATATTTCTTCATATTTTTTTTTACAAGGTATCTTTTGAACACAGCTATTTGTGATTAAAAATATTTAATTTTAATACAGAAAAAAAGAAGGAAATAAAAAAAAATGGAACATATTATATTTTATAAAAGAATTCAATGCTAATAATATGTGCAAATAGTGTTAATGCCCTCTAAGTAATTCTGATGTAACTCTGCATAATGATTTTAGCCTTATTGTACACATGTTGGCACTTGGCTCGGTACTCTTACATTGTTGGATTTGATTTCTAAGCGATGTTCACCAGACGTCGAGGTATCGTCTTACAAGTATCTGGTATCTGGAGACCAATTTCACACGAACTGTCGTTTCAATGAACCACTTGAATAGGGTCAGCGACAAGCGAAAGTCATTATTTTCGATAAATATTTAATATTAGGTAGGAGTATTGTGGCATTTATATTAATATACTAGAGGGCGCGCGCGGCTTCGCCCGCTTATTAGGAGTGAATTCTAAAAAACCACGAAACACGTGTTCAATAAAATATTTTTAACAGTCTGAATTTAAATTTTTATAAAAATCGGTGGCAATTTAAAGATTTTTCCATATAAACTTTCAACCCATTATTTGAACCCTTAGGGGGTGAATTCTTAAAAACCATGAAACACGTGTTCAATGAAATATTTTTTAAAGTCTGAATTTCAATTTTTATAAAAATCGGTACAAAAAAAATATTTTTTCCATACAAACTTTCAACCCCTATTTCATCACTTTAGGGTTAAAATTTTTCAAATTCCCTTCTTAGTGGATGTCCAGAATATGAAAATAAACATCTGCCCAAATTTCACGTTTCTACCATCAGCGGTTACGGCTCTGCGTGCGTCTTACCTCAGTCAGTCAGCACAAGTCCTTTTATATATATAGATAACAATCTAATACATTTATTTATTTTATTTCCCCAATAGAAATAATAATATACATTCGGTCGGCTTTTCAAAAATTTTTGACATGATATTTTACAATAACACAAATTCGATCAATTTTTTTCTGTTATTGATGTTAAGGAATAAAAGAAAATAATTGCATTGAAAGCAGCAAATAACTGTTTATAATTAAATACTGAGTTATTAATCAATTACATGTTTTCTAAATATATTTTTACGTATAACCAAATCTTAAATCTTGAAGCCGGTCGTGGCGCAGAGGCACAAAGTGTGACTGTAAAATCGACAGGTTGTGGATTTGATCCCCACTCGAGGAAGTGAAATATTTATTTACATTTATATTTTGATTTCTTCGCTCTGGTATCGAGGCAAAACGCGGCGTTAAGTTCCGCCACTCAGCACGCAATGCCTCCAGAATTCAGCGAAAAGTGGGGAACGGAGTGTCTTAACACTAGGTTCCCTCTGCCTACCCTGCTATGTGCGGGATGCGAGCGTGAAGCTGATTTATATAACAAAATCTATGTAGTACATTCTTGATGACGTCGGTATTAATGTTCCCAAAATTACATTCAATACGATCTCCATATATCTATATCTCCTTTAAAGCGTAAAATTGAGCGTGCTACCCTCCGCCCACATAATTAATATCTCATGTTGTAAGACTTGTAAGGGTAAAAAACGTTAGCTAGCTGATCCACCGGCCATCGGATAGGATATCGTGCGGCATATGCGTGTGAAACGCGAGCCGCCGCACGCGCCCCACTCGCGGCTCATTTGCACTCAATCTTAATATTCTAAGATGCACCATTAAGAATTCATAAACGGTCCTTGTTTTGTTTTTGTGTCTTTACGTTTGATTTTGAGAGTTTAATTGATATGTATTTTTTTTATGCTAAACATATGTTAAGCCAAAAATTTTACGTTTGAAAAAAAATTATTATAATAAATAAGGAAGTGCTAGTTATTTTTTTGGAAATTATAATAAATACATACATTAGAATTTGTTTTTTTTAATTCTCAAAACTATGAAACATCTAACATAACATTCACTAGTATAGACGTAGTTATATTTCACATTAGTGGGCTTCGCCTGTTTCTTTTTTATTTAATACAAGAAGAAAACCATACAAGAAAAATAAAAAAAGATCATTTAAAATATCGCCATTTTAATCTTTGATTTATTTGCCATAAAACGTATATACCTGTTTAATTTTATTTAATGTCTATTTAAGCAGCCGCTAGGTACCTATGCAGTTGTTCCCGTGTAAATCTCAAGGCAAAAGCAGAATAAAAAGTTACCTAATTTATTTTCCTCCATAATTCCTCACTTCTAAATTTCAGTAAAAATCTCGTAAACAAGCCCAGCAGTTTCGGAGATTATCTTGGAAACACAAAATACAAGCACAAATAGAAAGATATAGGTACAGACGGCAAACATTTTAAAGCTGTTTGTTTGTGTGTTTTTGTGTAAATATGCACTTAATAAACAATGTTAAGTTATAAACAATCAAACTAACGAATAGATTTTAAGAAAAAAAAAATATGGATTATTATATTCCATGAATTTATTCCATGAATTATTTAAATGTAAATTTATTTTCTTGTTATTGATTTGATATAACCAAAGAAAAAAATATCTTGAATACGCGCGGCATTCCGTCAGACAACACGCCATGCCTCAAGAATTCGGCGGAAAGCGGGGAACGGAAGTGTCATAATGAGGAGTGGATTGTCTTAGCACTAGATTTCTAGGTTCCTTCTGTTTACTTTGTTATGTGCGGGAGACAGCGTGAAGCTAAAAAAATGCAGAACACGACACTATATACCTAGTTTGCATGGTATAACGACTGTGAAAGTAAGAACTCATACTTATCTATAGGCAAATAATGTTGAATTATGAATCCGAAAAGCTCTACAAAAGTGAAGCTTAGAATGAGTTTCATGTCATTTCAAGACATTTCTTTTCGATTTCTTCAACGACTAAAGCAACAATTGTTTAACAACAATTCAACAGTTTTAAGAAAAAGTAGAGTACCAAAAGCTTATCATCATCTTCATTTCATCTATAGATGTCTTTTTATTTTCTTAAATCTTAAAAATCAAATTAATGCTGGGTACATTTTTTGTAAACTATCGAAATTAAAATGTATAATGTGAGATAGTATTATATTGTGTGCAAATATTTTTAGTATTAACATACCTATACAGTTATGGAAAATTATAATAACATTTCAGATATTCTTAAAGGACGTTCAATTACGTAATTTGCTTATAAATTGATCTCATTAGTCGGTCGCAAAAATGTGAGAGTGATAAGATATAGGAACAAGGAGGCTTTGTAGCGAGTGCGACCGCCGGAAGCGGGACGCTTAGGGGTCGCTCGTATCGCACGATGAGTACCCCGCTACGTTCTGAGAATCGAGAGGAAGATCATATGCAGTGTATGGTAATTACAGTATATTGCAAACGTATGTATTGTATTTTTATTTTTTATAACATACAGGGTGGAAGAGGTAAAATATTTCAAACCCATACCTAAAGAAATTAATGAAGATATCTCAACAGTTTAGACGTAGGATTTTTTTTTCATTTTACGATGTTTATCCATACCTGTAATTCGTGTGAGGCAGTTAAGCAAAGGTGCGAATAACGTAAACGCATACTACTACAAAAATACTACTAAAGGTTAAATAACTTTGAATTTTCCAGCCAATACCTACGACTCCATTTCGGAATATATGCTTTTCCCGTAAAAGGAGAGCTGACGCTGACTGTAGGTATATTTTATGTCTTTTATTTAAATAATTGCATTATGTAAACATATTTACACCTACTAAAAAATATAATTTAGGGTAACGTAAGTATTAACAGAACACTAATTGATGTTTTTTTTTATTTTTGTCTGTTTGTAGGTACATCTTACACTTACACAGCTAGTAGAAAACCTGGGCTAGCCTATATTTGAATATAGTTCAGCTGAACTAAAATATATATTGTTTAATTATTTACATTTTATTCAATACGCCTTTCACAAAAAGTTTTTGAGCGTGATGAACATTATTCATTGACATTTAAAAATTTGAAGATCTGAAACATTTGATGAACTACTATAACAATTCAGCTTACATAAAATAAAATGTCGCGTTAGTAAAAGTTATACAGCTTGATAAACTGTTTCCATTGATGTGTAAAAATGAAAGTTCTAGAACATCTGATAAACAACCATAACCGTCCAGCTATATTATAAGATGTAATGAAATGTCTCTTTAGTAAAAGATGTTTAAGGCCAATCGCAGCGCAAGGGCACCAGCGTGCAACTGTAAATGCGACAAGTTGGGGGTTCAATTCCGACTAGAGGAAATAAAATTTTTAATAAAGGTAACGAGGTAACGCGCGGCGTTGAGTTCCGCTACTCAACACGTATTACCTCCAAAATTCAAAAGTACAGAAAGGAAATGTCTTAAATGGGAACAGAATGTCTTAACACTAGGTTCCAGGATTCCCTCTGCCTGGAGTAGGCATATTAGGGATTACAATGTGAAGCGTGATAGGCATTAACAAAAGTTACAGATGTGGAATATCTGATAATGAAGTATAATAATACAGTGGGGTCTATATAATATTTTAAATTCTGTAAAGAAGGTACATTAAAAAGCTAGTTTTATCCTTAATTTTTATTTAAAAAATAACATTTTAACATTATATCTAATAACTACTAATTAATCACAAGAATAACTTATAAATTAAAATATTATTTTTAACCTCTAGTATACTTAAAACTATTTATTATACATTATGGAATAAAAAATAAGCTTTGGAACTGAGGCTTTTGTTAAACGATAAATTATATTGTAAATATAATATGTAGGGGTATTGCAAATGCAATTGTGTAATTATTTTCCACTATTGTTTTGTAGCGTATAAATAACCAAATTAAATATATAATAAATGAGTTCAATATTAAGTCTCGTATCATTAACACCGTCGCGCTGCCATACCCCACAAATCTATGTTCGTAGGTTCATTCGGTTTGAAGACAATAATAATAATAATGTGCTTAATTAATTATTATATTATCTTGATTTCTTTTCTTTCTTAGCAGCGAAATAAATATTAAGTCTCGTATCATTAACACCGCCCCGCTACAATACCCCACATTGGTGACCCCGACGTTAGCTGACGTGAGGGACCCCTCCGGGGGGACCCCTCAGACATCTGCCGACGTGATGTAGCCCGACGGGGGTACCCCGTAGCCATCTGCCCCGACGGGGGTACCCTGCCAGCTTCAGCCCGAAGTTATCGTCGAGACTGATACAATGATCCAATCAACTCCCGTGGTGCTATATTGGGAACCACGTGAACCGGACTTCAGCCCAACTTCTTCTCGATACAAATCTCCACAAATTTGGTGAGTGCACATTCTAATCGGCTTCACACAAGCGTGTCTCACCGGTTAGGATTTCAAGAGGCAATATACCAACAACCGCACCGCACCAACATTGAGATTTTTGCATCAAGATCCAACGCAAAATTAAATAAGAGCTGATGAAATAATGGAAAATACAAAATTTTAAGAAGGCATCGATAAAGAGGGCTAATTTATAGTCGATACGCGCAATAACAGATTAGTCGATAGCATTACAGGATTATTAAATCCGAAAAGGATAATTAATTCTGGCTCACTATATTTACGATTGTCTATGTTAAGCGCCATTGAATAAACACAAATATGGTAGAACGAAGAAACTAGGGAAACTTTTCGGTCAGTAGAGAAGCATTGCGCTGACTGCACCCTCTCGCACCCGCACGCACCGCCATCGATAATTACCGACGCATCCCAAGCGTGTGTCGAAGACGTTCCACAGCGACAATCAAACAATGAATGGACAACTTTCCAAGGCTCAACCCGAAGCCCAACAAGTGCAAGTCAATCGTATATACTGCGCATATTTCGAAAAAGAATATACAGTATATTACACGACGCAACGCACCCAGGATTCAGAACAACAAGAATAATGCTAACAAGTCATTACTTCTGACCTGGTATGGAATACAGAAGTACGTGGACAAAACAAGCTTATCGTATCAAACGGCGGAATATCACGTGACTAGAATTCGTCACTTATGCAAATCCCCGAATTTGAACGGGTTGAAAAATTTCGTGCGTACTCTACCTGTATCTAATCATAAACGATACATAATTACGGTTATTGACCGACTTACGCCTGCCTTCATCAAAAACACGACATCAGCAGAACGACAACAATGCGCAAGCGCAGCAGCCGACGACATCAAAAACCTTACGAGCTCCGGTCGAACAACAACACCCGTGGATCAATTTAGTTTATAGGCATAATATTTGATATATTTTATTTTGGTTATTTTATATTCAGTTTAATACTTTTTTTTCCCAAAGGGGGAGAGTACTGTAGGGGTATTGCACAAGTATTAATATTATTCATAAACAACATTTGTAAACACACTAAATCAGCGTCCTACATTTATTCGCTACAAATGCAATTGTGTAATTATTTTCCACTATTGTTTTGTAGCGTATAAATAACCAAATTAAATATATAATAAATGAGTTCAATATTAAGTCTCGTATCATTAACACCGTCGCGCTGCCATACCCCACAAATCTATGTTCGTAGGTTCATTCGGTTTGAAGACAATAATAATAATAATGTGCTTTATTAATTATTATATTATCTTGATTTCTTTTCTTTCTTAGCAGCGAAATAAATATTAAGTCTCGTATCATTAACACCGTCGCGCTGCCCATACCCCACAAATACCTACATAAATTATTCTTATACAATTCTATCTATTTGAAAATTTTCGTGGGAATTTAACAAATTAGTTCTATTATATTATTTATAAACAAAATTATTGACAACAGAGTCAAGATGTCATAGATAATATATAAAATTTACAACCCTTATTAAAGTGTAGGTATGTAGGTACTTCACAAAGGATAAATCTACAACTTACCCTCACATTTTTACTTATTATTTGCCATTTTTAAGCAGTTCTACAATTTACATGAAACGTATTAAATCTAGGATAATATCATGTTATTCCAATAAATGTTTGCTTTTCGTTATGATTAAACGCACGTGCGATCGAAGCGTTTGAGCCCATGTGGTGATATGATATTTACAATACTTACCGAGACATTTGTGACCTACTTACAATTTTATTTACTTATAATCTTACTTTTGATACTGGTAGTGCTGTACGATTGATGAGCCTCACTTAGAATGACTGTCTTCCATATTAATCATCATAAACAAAGTATTTATTTAGTGGACTTCAAATTCAGATTAGACAATTTTACAGTATTAACTTCAGTCACATCACTAGATAAAGAATAGTGATCCTAAGAATCTCGTTGGTCAAATGACTAATTACATATAACAAAGTGAAAGCACCCAGGCGGAATCGAAAGTCGATGCTATTATTAGAATGTATTCTACAAATTTCGAAAACCCATAGTATGTTACACTCTACGTATGTTTATAAAACAGATTGTGAATATTCTTAAAGTGCAAACATAATTTAAAGTTTTATAATATTAAGGATGACCTGTGTACTGTTGCCAATCGCAAGGCGGATGAAGATGGGGAGGCACAGGAGTGTATAAGCCAGAGGGGTGATGTGGCAAGGTGTGTGTAAAACGTGGTTGCATTTCATGATAGTCAGGTATAGGCACGGGCTTCAGGTACTGATCAAGCTCGGCGCCGTCTGGAGGACCGTCAGCTAAAAGAGCACCGTCCACCTCAATACGAGAGAAATCGATTTGCGACCTTTCAGGCGTAGACTCCCGTTTTAATCTTGCTGTAGCCGTCGGTGGCGGTTTACGTCGTCGCGGCTGGTATTTGTAGTCGGGATATTCTCTTTTATGTTGTGTTCTCAATTTCTCCGCCTTCTTTACAAAAGGTAGCTTCTCCTCTTCACTCAGGCTCCTGTAAATATTTTTTATATTGTATTTTGTAAATATATGTATTAGGTAGGTACATAGAATTAAACATTTAAATATTGTTCGAAATTCCATGTTATAGTTTATTTTTCTCTTTCACATAGATATGTATAATTTTTAAACACTTTTACGTTACGTTACGTCTATTTTAAATACTAAATAGATGTTTTCGTGATTTTTTATCTAATCAGTGCAAAAAATGTTTTTTTTTCAAACTTTTCAATGTTAAATATAATTCTTGATATTTTATATTATTGTAAAAATAATTACATCGGTTAAGACATAATTAACAGGCTTGTGATAGTATCAGTCGAGTTTAATTTCCAGATGCCAGGGCGCCAAAGCGACACAGCAGCCGCCGCTTTGTAAATGTACCGTGAGTTCTATAGAATATTTACTTACCTACTTATGTAACAATAATCTATAATGTCAAATATATATGATAAAAATATTATAAATTGATATATTATTGTAATCGATAAATCTTTTCAGAATGTATTTCTGGAATAATTCAATTTGTTTTGCACGTAAAAAAAATTAAACGAATAATAGTTGTAACAGTCAACTACACTATGTATGTAAAAATATAAGTAGGTATACGTATCGATGAGGCAGATAAAAAATAAAGTCTTTTATTTTTATACTTAGTAGGTACATATATTTTTATATTCATGTACTCAGCTATTAGAACCCTGAACTCGTGGAAGTTAAAATATAAAATCAAATCAAATCTAGTACACAGCAGGGTAGGCAGAGGGAACTTAGTGTAAAGATACTCTCTTCCTCACCTTACGCCGAATTTTTCGAGTATAGTTCGAGTAATGCATGTAGAATGGAACCCAACACACGGGTTTTGCCTTAGCGATGAAATAAAAATATTAATAAAAAATAATTTATTCCCTCGAGTGGTGATTGAATCTGCAACCACTACAATATACAACACTTGCGCCTCTGGGCCACAACCGCCTCAATTTTCGGGGAATTTGAAATATAATATTAAATATATTGGGAATAAACAAATTATTAACATAATTCTTCGTCTTCGCTTAGTTATTAATCTAAAATCATATCAACATTTTATTCGACAAGTTAAAAATAGCTGTGCGGTTTTAACGTCAACCCATTGTACGGTATCTTAATGAGCACATTGCGGCAGACGAGATGAGTAACGTCGAGTACTGAGACCGGGGCTGGGAAAGTGGACGGAGATAGAACGCTGTATTAGACAACATACAAATCATGCGAATATGATTTTTATTGCATTGTAATAAAAGATATTTTTGTATAGAAGAAATTCTTAGATATTTATGTTGTTGGTAAGGAGGAGCGAGGAGCGCGTGCGGCGCCCAGCGGAGCGGCGTGCATCGATTGTTTACTCATTAAAATGCTATCGCCGCTAAGTGATACGATAACATCTCTAACTGTCTTGAAGCTTTCCACTGAAGAATTTTGGTCGAAAACAAAAAAGACGAGAAACCATAGTTAAATAGATAAATTGTTTCAAAGTTCATACGTATGTATGTATGTTTATTTTATATTATTATTTACGGCAACGTATAAGCATATTTGGACACTTGATTTATTTTTACTATATATAAGCACTTTTAGTATATAAGTACCATCCTACCGTCATCTATTCTTTTTCTTCTAAAAATATTGCAGGTTAAAAATTTTGTAAATTATCGATCTTAGACCACCCGCGAAGTATTTATTGTCATGATACAAGAATGACGTGCCTATTCAGAGCAAACTCTCGAAGCATCAAAGAAAACAGTCGGATAAAAGATGTTGATTGCTTTGATATGATCGACTTTGCGTCTGTCAGCGTGTCCCTGGAGTACCAAGACTGGGGTTTTATAAAATAACTTTTTTTATAATGAATTGATTAATTAATTATGGCAACTTTTAACATACTATTATACCTACTTAAACAACTAAACAAATTCAGTAATTCAAGCCAGCTGTGGCGCAGGGCCCAAGTATGTGACTGTAAATGCAACTGGTTGTGAGTTCGATGTCTCGAGGAGATGAAATATTTATTAAAATGTATATTTTCATTTTTTCGCTATGGCGTTGAAGCAAAGTGCTGAGTTTAGTTCCGCCGCTCAACACACAATACCTGGAGGCAATTCGGCGGAAAATGGGAGACGTCCCTCTGCCTCTGTACACAGCAGGGTGCTGTGTGCGGGATACAACGTGAAGCTGATTTATTTAATTTATTTATCTACTATTTAGAAGTAGAAGTCGTTTATACTTACTTCCACATAGAACCTAAAGATTTGCTAAGTTCTGCGTTGTGCAGAGAAGGTCGCTCTTCAGATAGTCGACGGCGCATTGCTTGGGCGAACACCATAAAAGCATTCATAGGCCGCTTCACGTGTGCACGCCGCATACATCCGCCACCCCTGTAACAATTATAACATACTTAATACAGTTTTTTCGAGGCCAGTCAAGGCGCAGTGGCACAAAGTGTGACTGTAAAATCGACTGGTTGTGGGTTTGATCCCCAGTCGAGGAAGTGAAATATGTATTTATATTTATATTTTCATTTCTTCACTCTGGTGTCAAGGCAAAGCCCACTCAACACGTAATGCCTCCAGACCTCGGCGGAATGTGGGGAACGGAATGTCTTAACACTAGGTTCCCTCTGCCTACCCTGCTGTGTGCGGGATACAGCGTGAAGCTGATAAAATAATACAGTTTTTTTAACATAAAAATAGAAAATACTACATTTCACATTATTAAATTTAATGCACACGTAACAAAAACTTTTTATCTGTCAAGAGAGATGTCTTTTATATCTTAATTTTAGGGTTCCGTACCTCAAAAGGAAAAGAATGGAATGTGTATACGATCATTTTGTTGTCCGTTTTTCCGTCTGTCAATACCATTCACCTTACAATCTAGTGGAGGTATCACGTTAAATTAATATTCCAGGATTGCGCACTGTCCCTTGGAGTACAGACAAAAAAACCAAGCTTCCAAATCAACACAATCGAATATAGGAGCATTTATAGATAGTTTTTGCTGCATTTGTTTTCGCCGTGTAATCAAAACTATAGTGTATTTATCGTTAACATACCATTATGAAATTTGGCCCAAAAGAACTTACAGTTAAAGGAGGAAAGGATTACAAATAAAGGAAAAAAAATCGAAAAAAGAAAACTTCAAGATATTTCACAGAGAAAAAAACATTACAAACTTATAATAGCAATTCATTTTATAGATATATTTATTCATTTATAGA
>JAATLQ010027965.1:50579-107197 GCA_013421005.1 Heliconius erato x Heliconius himera | reverse complement strand
ACACAGCAGGGTAGGCAGAGGGAACCTAGTGTTAAGACACTCCGTTCCCCACTTTCTGCCGAATTCTGGAGGCATTGCGTGTTGAGTGGCAGAACTCAACGCCGCGCTTAACCTCGACACCAGAGCGAAGAAATGGAAATATAAATTTAAGTAAATATTTCATCTCCTCGAGTGGGGATCGAACCCACAACCAGTCGATTTGCAGTCACACCTCCTGCCGCTGCGCCACGACCGGCCTCTCGAATCGATCTACTATCATAAACCTCTTTATACATGCCCGTTGAGTGGACTTCATGCTACAGGATTTGATCCTTGTTTGAATATTGACGTATAAAACGAATAAGAATTTTGACGTAGCTTAATAATAACGTATTGCTTAATTGACTTGATTTCTGTAATTTTTTTTTAGTATCGTAAAACAGAAATATTTAATAACAAACTTGACGAAAACTTTTATTCTAAATGTCCAGATATCATAAATATTTTAAATATTTAGTATTTACTATACTCAAATATTTGTAATATTTAAATATTATAAAACTTACCTGAAAATTAAACATTTCTGTCATGACAATATAAATTAAGGGTGCAGTGCCCCCGCTGCACATGGCCACTGTTACAATGAGAGCAATTACAGGCATCCACCCTGGTACATTACCATAATTTACTTGAACTATAATCATAATCGCCAAGGAGAACATAGCTAACACGGTGAGTGAGTAAGCTATTATTAGAAGAGGCTGAAAAATAAATATAATTGTCGATTAAGGCCGTCGTCGTGGGTGGGAGGGTGGTGGTGAACACTTACCACCAGGTAACCCGTACATTAACTTGTCTTGTGATTTTTATAAAGAAAATAAACGGCATGGTTGTGGATCGACCCCCACTTGAACAAATGATAACACTATATACATTTCCCACGCCATGTGCGAGAGTATCAAAAGTTGAGCGTAAAAATTTAGTTTTAGCTTCTTCATTCTCCCCGTGTATTAAACTTTATTTTCAGAATTTTTTTCTTGCTCTTACTCTAGTGGTCTCTCATACAAATGCAAAGCTTCGCTTAAACCTCGCGAACTGTACACTAAAATATACTTATGGTAATATTAATATGTTATAATCGTAGTAATTAATAGTAGATACTAATATTTTACTTTCTGGTGTAGATAGTTATATTATTAAAGCAAATAATCACCTATCTAATTACAAATGTCTACATATAAATTGACCTAACAAATTTTTCTCACCTTTCTCCCACATCTCTCAACGCAAGATGCCAAGCCCAATGATGCGATGATCATCACAAGAGGGAAGCTCAGTGACTGGAGTTCAGGACTGATGTCAAACTGAATTCCAGTTGACGCCAGCATTTTAGACGCAAAAGTAACAATCACAAAGGCTCCGTTAAATTCGAAAAATGTAAAAGTGCACATTATGAGAATGAAGCCGCGACGCCAGCAATTGTTCTTCACTGAAAATTAAGTAATTCTATAAAATCTGATATTATACGTGATGACTGCTGGTAGCAATTTTGTGTGTGTGCCTACAAACGTAAAATATTTTTTTTTTCCGTTCTCAGTATGAAAAGATTATTAATAAAAATACCGTTAACCATTTACAATGTAAAAGGGTACATTAGTTAGCTTAAGTTTTTATATTTGATAAAAACATAAGCTAACTAATGTACCTTTTTACATTGTATGAATATACTTACAAATATTCCAAAAAGTAATATTTGGTAGTGATTTGAAACGTATTTCTTCGTTAATCATACTATCAACAATTTTCTGCACTATCGCGTCATCCTTATCAAGGCCTCGCAAAAACGCCACTGTCTCTAAGGCTTTCTGTAAAGTAACATTTAAACTTCATTATAGAAAATGAGGAGGCCGGTCGTGGCGCAGCGGCACGAGGTGTGACTGCAAAACCGACTGGTTGTGGGTTCGATCGCCACTCGAGGAGATGAAATATTTACTTAAATTTATATTTCCATTTCTTCGCTCTGGCGTCGAGGTTAAGCGCGGCGTTGAATTCTGCCACTCAATACGCAATGCCTCCAGAATTTGGCAGAAAGTGGGGAACGGAGTGTCTTAGCACTAGGTTCCCTCTGTCTACTCTGCTTTGTGCGGGATACAGCGTGAAGCTAATTTAATTTATTTTTTATTATAGAACATTCCATTCTTTTTTATGTTATGCGCCTCTGAAACTTTAGCACTTTTGAAATAAAAATTTCTCTATTGCATAGAGTGGGCCGCTAGTCATTAATAATAGCTTGTGATTTTTGTTTTTTTTTTGTACACATGAATTCTTAAGTCAATAAATAAATTAAATCTTTCATGCAACTGATATGCATGTTTAGTACATAAAAAAATATTACAACATTTAGGTAATCAATTTATCGTAATTGGTCATAAATTACTAATAAAACTATAAATGGGTTTTTTTTTGCTATGTAATAAGTCGTATTTTTAAGTAAGTAAGTATTTTTCCATATTTACTGCTATTTAAAACTAAATAGTCTAATTAGTAATAAACTTGGACATCAGATTATTTACTATTTTTTTAGTTCAATTAATAGACTGCTAGGTTTGGTATTATTAATAAGTCTAATTTTTTATTAGAAAATCAAACTGGAATAGAACGAAAGCTTATTAACATAAAACTTACGTCAATTTTATTTTGTTTCACCAAGAAAGCAGGAGATTCAGGAGCTTTGATCATCGCGATAATAGTCATTATTGGTATTATCGTGACTATTATAGTAACAGTCTTATAATCTAAATACGCCCCAATAACATACATTAGAAATATTCCTGTAGTGTACATGAGCATTGGAAAAGTTCCTAGAATTCCAGTTAAATTTTCTTGACTTATTTCTTTCACATACATTGGGTTAATAGTAAAACATCCTCCAGCTGCTAAGCCAGCAAAGACTCTTGCTACAATGAGAAGAGTTGCTGAAGAATGGAAGAGTCGTATCATCCAAGAAACCTGTAAAAAGTACAAAATATATTTATTACAAAATTTATATTTATAAAAAAATACAAAATATATTTATTTAAAAAAAAAATGATGTCATTTTCATGTTATAATTCCGCTCACCCCTTCCAAAAAGGCAATGATGATTACACCAATCTTTCTTCCGTATCGATCAGCGATATAGGAGTAAGTAATGACGCCAAAAGTAGCTGTCATGCTCAAAACACTTGCTACCCAAGAGAGTTCACCATCGGTCATTGGATATCCCACTGGAGAAGCTTCTGACTGAAGCAATGCAGTGATAGGAGAAATCCATCCACTCTCCAAGCCGTAAACCAGCATTGTACAATTGGCTTCAAATAAAAATATATTACTTAGATAGATTAGAATTAGACTTAGAATATTTTTTTATATTGCACAAAATTTAATACATAAAAAAAGTGTACAATAAGCGGGCTTAACGCTAAAAAGCATTTTCTACCAGCCAACCTAAGTCATGTGGGAGAATAAAGTGTGTAGGTGCAATAAATACACAATAATATATTATATAATTATATACATGCTAATATAATATTAAATATAAACCACATAATTATATACCCATAATTGAGGCCGGTCGTCGCGCAGCGGCACGAGGTGTGACTGCAAAACCGACTGGTTGTGGGTTCGATCCCCACTCGAGGAGATGAAATATTTACTTAAATTTATATTTCCATTTCTTCGCTCTGGTGTCGAGGTTAAGCGCGGCGTTGGGTTCTGCCACTCAACACGCAATGCCTCCAGAATTCGGCCGAAAGTGGGGAACGGAGTGTCTTAACACTAGGTTCCCTCTGCCTACCCTGCTGGGTGCGGGATACAGCGTGAAGCTAATTTAATTTAATTTTTATAATTATATACAACATACCATTATATACATATAAATAATAAAAGAGTAGATAGAAAAACAAATATAGAATTATGAGTTTATATAATATTCTACTATATAAGTAGCTTTTTGTTGTGTGATTTAAATTAATCACATTAGATAATTTTCGACTTTCTAGGACAAAGTAAAACATTAGATTGTTACACCACAGAAAAAGAGCATAACGATATCAGTTAGACTCCCAGGAACGCGCAATGAAGCGCTGTGTAGATGTCGTAACACAGAACCATGAGAACTAATTAACAAATTTCTGAAAGAGGAAAGAGTAAGGCAGATTCTGGCAATAAACACCGGGATTAATGATAAGATAACAGTCCCAATAGACTTATAACACCAGGTTTCAAAACATTAAAGAACATTTATATTGTACCTAACTGTGTAAAAAAAGCAGGGTAAAAAGAATTAAAATAAGGATATTTACATCATTTAATTTGTTCATATTTATACGTTCATAATTATGATAGTGATACAAATTTCAGGAGGGTGGTAATTTTTTGTTACTATAACAACAAGAATATCAAATGATAGCAAGAAAAAAGACCAAAACAAAAAAAAATAATATTATAAAAGAAACTGCTTAAAAATATTGATTTGAAAGTACATTCATAAAATATTTTGTTATCTTCTTAACGTTTGAAACCGCATGCGAAATATATACATTCATAGTTTTATTATCGTGCTTCTTTTTTCGTTTTTAGTCATTTTTAACATTTTTTATAGTACAGACTATCTATTCTTAAACTGAATATAGATAATTACAATAACACGCAGTTTGTCATTTGTCACTTAGTAAAAGTCACAGGAAAAAATATTAATCATTTTTATACTAAAGATATAAATAAGTATTTAAGTTTTCATGAAGTTTATATTTGAGATAGTAAAAAATTGATACAAGTAACGCTATCTATTGACTAATAGTAGGTACTAACGAATCTTGATAAGGCAAAAAACGTTCTATGGAGTTAAACACTAATTACGATCTTTAGTATTAATTACAACGGGAGGAATATTAATCATTTTAATACTAAAGATATAAATATTTAAGTTTTCAAGAAGTTTATATTTGAGATAGTAAAAAATCGATACACGTAACGCTATCTATTGACAAATAATAGTAGGTACTAACGAATCTTGATAACGTAAAAAACGTTTTGTGGAGTTAAACACTAATTACGACGGGAGGAATATCAATAAGTTAAATACTTTAGCACAACATCGTTTTCGGTTAATATAATTTTATGTTAGGTGAAATTTAACATAAAAACAGCATTTTTAAACTCTCCTTAATTTTAAACCTAAATAGATGGCGTATTTAAATAAACAGCGCATCTAAATAGATGGCGCTTTGCATAAAAAAAATATAGTTTGGAAAGGTTACTGCTACACTCTATCAAAAAATAATGTACTTAAAGTTTTAAAGATATTTATATTTGAAAAAAAAAAAAGTAACATACGCAATGATATCTTTTGACTACATATGATAATGAATGTTGATAACGCATAAAACATATTGTTGAGTTATTATTTGCTAAACGTTAATTACGCCATGTAAGTGTAATCTATACTTATAATAAATTTAACATAAACATAGTAGTATTTTTCTAACAATGCTCGAATAGTTACAGTTCAATTTTAAGTCCAATAGATGGCGAAAAAACCTTCGTTACAGTCTAGCTTAATTCGTAATAATTTAACACAGTGATAAAAAATGATTTAATATTCAAAGAAATGTTTTGAATAGGTTCTTCAGTCCGTTCGTTCGTTTATGTTATTAATATTTTTTTAAAAAACGTATAAAAAAATAACTTATGGGAGCAAACTAAAAAAAAAATCTCTCAAGAAAAGAATGCTCTGACACTGTTTATAAAAATATCCCGCAGTATTATTTCATAACTTACAAGCGACACGTAACGGCATTGCACTATTGCACCTGTATGTTGCATGTATGTATATGCCAAGGGTATTTTAGGGTACAAAAACACCTCAAAATCCTTTTAAGATAACTTTGTTGCATGTTTGTCTGTCAAGAGTATTTTGTACAAGATCGCTTAAAAGTTAGATACCTCAATGTTCAAGTCTATATTCCCTTAGAGCACAAAAAAATCTATCTTCTAAATCATCGCAATCAAATGACGATAAACTATGAGGGTTTATGCATCCCGTTGATACACAATTACGAAATTTGTTAAGAAGTTAAAACTTACGGAATAAAGGAAAATTCCAAAATTATTTTTCAAAAATTGACAACTTTTTGTATTTGTGTCACAGAAAAAAACTATTAGGTACAAATTTTAATCTGTACTTAATTTGATACAAAATTACAACTTTAATAAGTTATTCTTTTGGTGTATCTCCATTCTTGAAACTGGTACGAAACTCTCGGGTCATGAGTACGACTAGAACTTGACCGAAAATATTGATAATTTCATAGATTATATAAAAATGCCTAATAACGTGCTTTCTATGTATATTCTGTATACCAATTATATATTTACTTAAAATACGTGATTAATTTAAAAACTGTACAGGAGCTAATATAAGTTATTTTACAAAGAATATAGTAAATACTTATCCAAATAAATAAATTAATAATTAAGGCTATTTGTAATATCTCTATTTCTTAAATGAATAATCATCTAATTCAAGCGGGCAAAGCCGCGGGCAGGCCGCTAGTTTATTATAAAAATGTAAATCAACCTCTTTGTTGAATAAAAAGATGTTTTTAAAGAAATTATTTCGAACTGTCACGAGAGAACATTAATAAAAATGACGCTTTATGTAGTCGGAAAATTATAATAACTATATAATAATATTTTATAATAATTAGATATACTTGAGGCCGGTCGTGGCGCAACGGCACGAGGTGTGACTGCAAAACCGACTGGTTCTGGGTTCGATTCCCACTCGAGGAGATGAAATATTTACTTAAATTTATATTTCCATTTCTTCGCTCTGGTGTCGAGGTTAAGCGCGGCGTTGAGTTCTGCCACTGAACACGCAATACCTCCAGAATTCGGCAGAAAGTGGGGAACGGAGTGTCTTAACACTAGGTTCCCTCTGCCTACCCTGCTGTGTGCGGGATACAGCGTGAAGCTAATTTAATTTAATTTTAATTTAGATATACTTGTAGACTTGGAGCGGAAGAATAAAAAGAAACTCTAGAATGATATATTATATTAGAATTTAAGATAGACATTGTACAAGCTTAACAGTATTTAACTCTGGAAGAAATATAAGTTCTGTAAAAGCCTCGAGGTGTTTGATTTCTTTACATCTCAGAAGCGGGATGCGCCCTATAGAAACGAGGTACGTAAAAAAATCTATTTTCGTTCACAACGGAATACCGATCACCGAACTGGGACCGCATTGTTAACGTAGATTTAAAGACTATAATGAAAAATGATATTAATAATTGAAAATTAAATTTTCAGCCAATTCAAAGACAGTTATTTTGCAATAGTTTTGTCGTACAAACATTTTTAATATTAACATAAACTCTTTATTCATAAACCAATTCTGTTCATTAAGCGAAAACGGACAATAAAGATTTATACATTTATTTATGAAAGTATAGTTACTATCTCAAAAGTAATCAAGAAAATCCTTCAGAAGGGTGGTGAAGTGCAGTGATCACATATGGGGGAAGATACCTAAAGGTTTTTGTAGCATTGTTGACCTTAAAAATGATATGAAAAATCCTTTATTCATTTTTTTTATAAATCATAATTTTTAAAATTAGTTTTACCCTTTAAAATTGCTCATCTTTGATATTTGTATCTAAATTCAGTATGTTTTCACTTGTAAAAAATTGAGGTAAAACCTACTGTGATCAAATTGGGTTACTCAGAATCGGTTCTTTACCGAGTAAACTTTACAATCCCAAGAATATCTGGCGTTTCAAGTCACTTAATATATATAGTTCAAAGATGATCGTTTCGAATATTTCAAATATGGTTAGAGATTTCTGTGTTAAGGGAACACATTGTATTACTAAATCAAAATCAGCACGCTCATATTGCAGGAATTTAAAATTTAGAAATCTTTGTATAATCGTTATTGCGTTTTTCATGAGACATTTAAGACGTTAATCTTTTACATAAAATGAAAAAAATATTTACTATGTTTCGCCTTATAATTGTTGTAAAAACTCCTTATCATCTTATAAATATTGCTTTAACTATGTATATATGCTCAATAATAATAAGTCTAGACATTAGTATATATTTAAGTTTTTGTATCTTTCCTTTACGAATTAACGTGACCGTATTTATATATATTTGTTGATATTAGAAATTATATTTTAACATAATAAATTATTTCATACTATACAATATTTGTAGGTATATGTATACGTATATGTATTTATATATGTATGAATGTATATATTTAAGTATATATAAGTATATAAAGCACATACACGCCTACCGATTTTACATTCTCCTACACCCTAAGCCTTGCCTGGCAGAGATCGCTTATGACGGTAAGGCAGCCTGCTGTACATTTTCCTATGTGATATATTTTCTTTACTTTCTCTTTATTTTGTTTTGTACAGGAAAGTATTATTATTATTATGTAGGATATTTGTAATTATAGCGGTTACCTTTATAGGAGTTTCAAATATTAATACGCTATTCTTATTATTTTATATATTTATTTTTATATAATTAAGAGTGAAATTAAATTTCAACATTAACGGAAAACTTAACGCACGAAACAAAAAAGAGCAAAATTTTATACACTGAAGGAAGGAAAAATGTTAACAATAATACGAAAAGAAAAGTTACAAAAGCAAAACTGACAGGTTACAGGCAAGAAAATAAATTTTAAATTGTATATAGGCGATATACATATAGATAAACAAGCATGTAGCAAGTTGACATCAAAACATATTTATATTTATGTGTGTATGATTTAATATTATTTAAGCCAAAACTGAAATTTACACTACATATTTCTTTGTTCGCTCAATTTTTATAACTAAAATCTTAATAGTACAAACGCACAGGCAAACGCAAGGACACATAAACCGACAGACATTTTAATAAATCGTTTTGGTTTATTGATAGTGCCCCAATAATAGATAATCCCGTATTTCTTCCACGTACCGATAAGTTACAATTTCGTTATATGTATGTATAGGTAAACCACTGAGAGAATTCAAAAGTCTTCTGGTCACAAAAATAAAGATTTTTTGTAAAGTAACATAAATCTTGTATTTAATGCACATATCGTTTGATAACATGATTGTAGTAGCTCCATAAGACGCGATAGTTTAATCAGTAAATTTGTTGAAAATCAATTGGGCAGCTGCTATATAAAAATACGTTTTATTTGTAATCGACCGAATGTAATGAATTTATAAAAAAGTGTTGACTTTTACTGTTTTTGTGAATAGTCGTGCATCAGGAGATTGCACGAAGTAGGATGGCCGAATGTAATGATTTTATATTAATTAGTTTTAATTTATTATAAAAATGTAAATCAACCTCCTTGTTGAATAAAAATATGTTTTTAAAGAAATAATATAGAACTGTCACTAGAGAACATTAATAAAAATGACGCTTTATGTAGTCGGAAAATTATAATAACTATATAATAATATTTTATAATAATTAGATATACTTTTAGACTTGGAGCGGAAGAATAAAGAGAATCTCTATACTGTTAAGCTTATACAGTGTCTATCTTAAATTCTAATATAATGATATATTATATTAGAATTTAAGATAGACATTGTATAAGCTTAACAGTATTTAACTCTGGAAGAAATATAATAATAATAATAATAAGCCTTTTATTTCACATATCACTTTTTTTACAAATGTTGTTAGTAGTGTTAGTTAAATATTAGTAACATTTAATATCATATAAATTAGTAAATTAGTTTGTTAGTTATTAAAGTTATTATTAGATTTTGCTTTGGTGATATGGATCCCATTTTCTTGGGTATAGGCCTCCTCCATTTCGCTCCACAACTTTCTGTTTTTCCCCAGAGTTATCTAATTTTGTCCAGCAGCTTTTTTAATACCGTCAGCCCACCGGCTAATTGGTCTACCAACATATCTTTTCCCAACGGGACTCTTCCATCTTGTTGTTTGAATTGTCCATCTATTATCAGTATAACGTGATATGTGCCCAGCCCACCGCCATTTTAATATCAGGGCTTGGGTGAATACATCCAATATATTAGTTTTTCGTCTTATCTTATGATTGTTAACTCTTGATAATTTTCTTATTTTTAATATGTTTCTCTACATTTTTCGCTGAGTTACCTTGATTTTTTTGTTCTGTTTGTTTTGTATGAATCCAAGTTTGACAGCCATACAAAAGAGTGGGTGAGATGCAAGTGTCCATGACAGTCTTTTTCATTTTCAAATTAAAATTACCTTTTAAAATCTCGTGACCAAAACTTTTTCCATGCTATTTTACTTCTTCTTTCTATTTCTTCCTCATTACCTGTTTTTCTAAACGATATTTGTTTCCCTAAATAAATATAATTATTTACATATTCTATGTTATTTCCTTCTATTATAATATCTCTCTTTAGGCTGTTTGTCATTATTTTCGTTTTATAAGGGTTCATTTCTAAGCCAACTTTGTAGCTTTCTTAATTTAGCGTGTTTATCATTGTTTTTAATTCTTCAGGTTGTTCAGATAATATAGCAATATCATTAGCAAATCTAAGGTGGCTCATATAATTTCCGTCTATATAAATTCCCCCTTGTGCCCACGTTACTATTCGAAACACATATTCTAAAACAGCAATAAAAAGTTTTGGCGACAGAGGATGTCCCTGTCTTACTCCCCTTTGTATATCTATCTGAATTCCCCTGTTTTCTAATTTCACTTTACTAGTGCTATTTCTAAATATGTTTTTTATTATATTTATATATGTTTTACAAACATTGGACATTTCTAGTGCCTTCCAAATTGAACTGTGGCTTATACTGTCAAACGCCTTAATATAGTCAATAAAAGCTATGTATAGGCTTCTATTAAACTCTCTATACTTTTCTATCACTTGTTCCAATGATTGTATGTGATCAATTGTACTAAAACCCGAGCGAAATCCGGCTTATTCTATAGGTTGTTGTATGTCAATATCGTGTGTTATGCGTTTTAATAAAATTGATGTAAAAAATTTATACATAGTTGCAAGAAGACTGATAGGCCTGTAATTTATTATATTCAGTGGGTTCCCTTTCTTGTACAATAAGATAATATCCGATGTACACCATTGCTTTGGGATGGTTTCTGTGTTAAGTATCGGATTGAATAGTTGAATAAGATGAGGTATCAGGATAGTGGCACCCAATTTTATAGCCTCATTGGTTATACTATCAGGTCCTGGACTTCTTTCTGATTTTAAGTGTTTAATGTTATCGTAAACCTCTTTCTCACTGATTGGTTCAATCGTCATATTGGATGTCATTTCATTTTGTATGTTTTCTTCCACTAGTTTGTCATCATCTCTTCTTTTATATAATTCTTTGTAAAATGTTGTCGCAAGGTTTGCCACGTCTTTCCTAGTTCTTGTTTCTTTGTGGCAGAACTAAGCCGCGCCGCGCCGCGCTTTGCCTCGACACCAGAGCGAAGAAATGGAAATATAAATTAAGGTAAATATTTCATCTCCTCGAGTGGGGATCGAACCCACAACCAGTCGATTTTGGTCACACTTGGTGCCGCTGCGCTACGACTGGCCTCTTTTACAATACAAATACAATTTTAAATCGTCAAAATCGACCAGTCGTGACGGAGGGAAAAATTCAGTTGTATAGTAAATATTATGTATAATAGAATTTTATGACGTGAACTAGCTTTTACCTCCGGTCCTCCACAAAGCTTAATGAAAAAATTTAAAATGAAATTTCACTTCTGAAATTTCACAAAATCAAAAAATTTACAAGTGACATTCTAAGTGCCTGTAGTAACTCTAATCGCAGTAAGAGTGGACTACATAAAAAAATATTACGTGATTAATATACCCTCCATAATTGAACTAGATATCAAATACAAAAAGACATTTTCAAATCGTACCAGTCAGCACGTTTCACCAAACAAACACCTCTTCACTGCCTTTATAATATTAGTATATACATATAAATGCGTACCCAATAACGCAAAAATCCATTGTAGATAGGTGTGTCCGTTTTTCTTAGCAGCATCTCTTTGAAACATTTCTTTATAAAAATAATTTTAAACGCGTCTACCAACTACAGATTTAATATATTTTACTGGTATATTATCACATGTGCCATTATACAATTAACTATTCAATATCTCAGTCAAACACCGTTTAAATGATATAATTTTTTTCTTATCTGTATACAGATAATAATTATTGTATGTTTAATTTGTATATTTTAGCATATTATATTATGTTGGTAGTCACAATTCACCGATATTGGCTAGGCTTCCCTGGATTTGCCTGTTCTCTCTTTTGTTCGGTCCCAAGGTGTATAAGTTAGCGAGCAAGTCAGTCTGAAAAAAAATTTAGCTTCGAGTTGGAGGTTTTCAAGTAGGGGAGAGGGGGGTAGCTTAGTACAGGGGCACCTTTGAAAATATGTGTTAACAGAGCTATTTTAAAAAGAAATTTTGGTAGATTTTGTTTGAGTAGTGGCAGCACTAATCTGCACACGTGTCACTTGTCACTGCTGATATATGAGAGCCCGTGGTTGAGTTACGAGGAGTGTTTGATTTTGAGTAAAATTTTATGCATTTTTAAATTAACGCGTAAGGATCGCAGGGATCCAATTCAAGGTATATGGTTTTATTTTATCCTCTTTTAGTTAGAATGTTTCATATATCATACAATAAACTAGAAATTACTATAATTTTTAAACTTTTACTTGGAAAAAAAACGTTAAGAAATTTTCAAATACCACTGAGGCAGCTTTGAACAAAATAAATGGAGCAGTTTTGAATATTATTATATGTAAAAAAATACCCGCGAAAGTGGCGCAGCGGCACGAAGTGTAACTGTAAAACCGACTGGTTGTGGGTTCGATCTCCACTCGAGAAGATGAAATATTTACTTAAATTTATATTTCCATTACTTCGCTCTGGTGTCGAGGCTAAGAGCGGCGTTGAGTTCTGCCACTCAACACGCAATGCCTCCAAAATTCGGCAGAAAGTAGGGAACGGAGTGTCTTAACACTAGGTTCCCTCTACCTACCGTGATGTGTGCGGGATAAAACGTGAAGCTGATTTTTATTTCTTACGTAGACTACTTCCCCCAATTTCAGTTGCTGGTTACGTCACGTACTACATCCATGTTTTCCTTTAAATTTAATTTTTCTTAGTTTAAATTAGGTTAGTAAGATGTTTATTTTAAAAATATTTTGTTTTATTTTCATAATATTAGATTTATTCTATGATTGATCCCATAATGTTAATTACTTCTACGAAGCCAAAGCTACTTTTTTGTTTTTTAAAGTTTATTAATAATATTAAAGTTATTTAACATTAGTACTAGTACAATCGCAATATTAAACTAGGTATATTATATTTCTCAGTTAACATGACACTGATATTTGACCTCCACCGTTTCTAATGTTAAGTTTATTGATAAAATTACTTAAAAGCCTTTTAATTTCATTGAATTCGATGATAGTTCAAAACTGCCCCATATATGTTCAAAGCTACCCCGGAAGGGGGGCAGCTTTGAACATTTGACTACTGCTATTAAAGTTGATATTGCACCTTTAACTTATATATTTTTCTCCATATGATGCTACGATTTTGTGGCACAATAGTTGGACTAAGCATTGTGAAATAGTAAAGAAGTTAAAAAGTGTAGAATTTTTAGATATGACACAAAGTTTCAAAATCGTTCGAATGTGCCCCCCTCTCCCCTACATTCTATTTAACCGAATTATGTATTCAAAGGAGAAGGTTCTATTCTAGGTAACTATTTTTTTTATGTTTCTCCGTCGCTTGTGGATCCATTTGAAAACTTTTCACAAAAACTAAAATATAAAATAACATATTTTAATTGCTTCAAACTAAAGAAAATTCGGCGGAACATGGGGAACGGAGAATCTTAGCGCTAGGTTATCTCCGCTTACCCTGCTGTGCGCAGAAAATAAAACAGCGTGAAGCTAAAAAAACTCAGATATTTGCAAGAAAGCAAGAAAGGACGGAATACAAGATCAGCGTAAATAGATATTAAAACAAATCAATGTAGTGGTATGTCTGGTAAATATGTTTACTAGAGATGAAAAATACGAAATAGATGTGGCAAGGCGTATTATTGCTGGTAATCGAGTTAATGGTGATTTAGCTGCATTAATGACACAGCGAAACTTCAGCACAGCTGCATATTTGGCCGTACACAATGCAGTGTTGGTACCGACGCTGTTATACGGCGGCAAAACGAGAATATTACAGAAGAAGAATAAAAGAAAGATTATGCCGTAGTTAGCTTAGCTGATCGAATTCACAATTAAGAGATACACAGAACGGCAGGTACTAGCGAGAATGTCACGGTGAGAATGAAGAAGAACGTGCTCACCTGGTTTGGATACTTCGAACGAATGAGTAATGAAAGAATGACAAAAAAGATTTATGATGGAAAAGTGAGTAATAAGAGAAGTAGAGAGAGACCTCGGTTGACCTTCGACAGTGACAAAGATACTAGAGGAAGGTCACGTACAAGCATGTAGACCCCCGGAGGGCTTGTATGAAGGGGCGAAAGAGGTATGTAGACACCGTAGCGTTTGGAGCTCCTAACTACCCCGTTAGGGATACAGCGTGAAGCTAAGTTAGGTTCTAAGTATGTGAATGATAAAAAACCACTTTGTAATTATTGTAGAAAACACTATCATTTAAAAGTACAATAACAATTTTACAATTATAAATTACCTAATAATTGTAATACTACTATAATATCAGCTCAGCTTCACGCTGTATCCCGCACACAGCATGCATGGCATTGCGTGTTGAGTGGCAGAACTCAACGCCGCGCTTAACCTCGATACCAGAGCGAAGAAATGGAAATATAAATTTAGGTAAATATTTCATCTCCTCGAGTGGGGATCGAACCTACAACCAGAACCAGCCTCCAGAATTCGGCGGAAAGTGAGGAACGGAATGTCTTAACACTAGGTTCCCACAGCCTACCCTGCTGTGTGCGGGATACAGCGTGAAGCTGATTTAAATTAGTTTTTATTTAATATATGTAGTCAGGTAATGAGATTATAATCTGATGATATATAAGTCAAGCATACTCGTGTAAATTTTTGCGTCGTACCTTCTCACGTGTTAACAAATAGTAACATTTACTCTATTCTAGTCTTAAGCCATTCTTAGATATCTTTAATTAATATTTGTTATGTTGATGATGAAATTCTTATCAGTGGTAATGAAATGTACTTGTAATAACGAAAAAAATTGTCAGTTCACAAAATGTATATCTATATAAATTAATCATCTTATAGTTGGCAAACACACTTTTTATAGGAAATAAATTATTGTAATATACTACTGATTTGAATTTCGACAAAATAACCTGTAATTTAATTTTTATTAAGAGACTTGAAAATTAATTATGTATCAAGATGTATGACTTCAACATGTCAGTAGAATGCAATAAAATCCAATATCTTTAATATATATTTTTAGTTGTGAGTTATTTTAAGCCACAGATTGTCCTTGCCTTTTTCCCGACTGCTAAGTATGGGCTATGTTTTCGCGCGTATATTGCAAGTATGTATGTAATATTTTTTTATGACATTTTATAAAGTGTTATTCGAATCGACACTTAAGAATAAAAAATACTTATATAGAAAACGTATAAAAATTTGAACGTAGCGTGACTCGAACCTGCGCCTCCTGGAAACCGACCAGGCGCAGGTCCCGCTACGTTCAAATTTTTATACGTTTTCTAAATTAGTATTTTTTTATGAGTTCATATATTCAGAACCGCTGAACGCATTTACATAATTCATATATCATAAGATTTATTCTTACAGCCTAAATGTCCTTAGATAAGTAACGTTAAAAAAAATTAAACATGGGGCGGTGAGGCGCACTTATACTTGCAAAAAAATTTTTTTTCAAATATTGCAACATGGATATCAAATTAAAGCGCTCAACACAAGGATTTGGAAAATATATATCATGATTGGGAATCATTGATTATCATTACCGTGATACTAATTAAAAAATAATTATAAAAAAACCAAAAAATCCGACTGTTAAGAACTAAAAAGAAAGAAACAAGCTCAGTGATTCATTATTATTAACAGTTGTAGGTCCCAACTGTTAACCCTGCAGTGAAATCCTGAGTTTCTTTTTATTTTTCTGTTGCCGTGTTTTTCTTAATTAAATAATTACTTTGTATGAAGTGTGGAATAATCAGTCAATTGACTGTCCCACCAAAAAAATATAAAAAAAAATTATGTTAAATTTTATGTGCTTTGGCCGTTGGCTTGGCTTTTCTTATAAATTTAATTACTTTTTATACAGAAACAAACAGCTTCATCGAAACTTGGCTGGCTTTTTACAAGATGTTTTTGGTGGGATTTCACTTCTTTTTATAGAAATCTGATTCTTACTTGATAATTTTAGCAGAGCTTTTAGTGCTATAAATCAGAGTAGATATTAATGACAACTAAATAAGACATGGCGTGTGGTAATTGGCATATTTAGGTACATCAATTGAAGAGGCCTATCACACTGATTAGCTTTTGTTAATGTGCCATTTCCATTTCTCTCATAGCTTAGCAGAGCTCTTAGGTTTCTTCATCAGATACTCCAGACCTTCAATTTTCGTACATTAAAAGAAGAGTCCCTTTACCAAATTCAAAGATTAAAAACAAAAATAAGATCTCTAAGTCTACGGAAAGTACTAGTTCAATTTGATGAAGAAGGAATAAGTGAGTTAGTGTCGAAGTAGTGAAACTGTGCTTACGCATAACTCTGAAAATATATGACCTATAAAATTAAAAGTTCTGGTGTGTGCTTATACCTTACTGGAAGACGATAATTTAAAAGTTCTAAATCTATCTAGAAGTTCAAATAGGGGCAGGGAAATACGCCAAAATGGTTTTAGAAATGGATGGTAAGGAAACGTTTGAGTTGCTTCAACCATAAAATACACAGGAAACGGCATGATCGGAGCTGGTTAGGACATTGTCAATTTTTCATTTAAATTCATAATTCATTAGAAGATTTTAATAATTATAATTATTAAATGATTCTTTGAATTTATGTTTCCATAGCATAGATCCATATATTTTTTGTCTACTAAGTCTTTTAAGAATTCTTTCAGTTACCCAATCATTAAATTACAAGAGACACCTGGAATTGTTTATTTTATAAGTAAATAGAGCATTCAACAAATTTTAAAGTAACGATTCAAATTCAAATTCAAAAAAATCCTATATAATAAGTTTATTATAATATTTTAATAATTTTATTTAAGTTTTGCTATTATTCTTTTTAGATAGTATAGTATTTTTTATTTTATTTTTATCAAAGTAAAAAGAAAACTTTTTGACGGAACATAAATATGAAAGTTTTCATAATCAGAGAATACTATGCGTCAATTCTAGACAGAGTTAAAGAAGCATTTAAAGAAAAAAGAATACAGAAATTAATCAAAAGCGTCCTGCTTTTCCTCAATAACGCGCAAATCCACAAAAAAAAATAGAAAGATTTTTTAAATTATATAAGAATAATAATTTTGTATTTTTAACCGACCTAGGCTGTTAGAGTAAAAAAATTGCGTGTCGTTATTGTGGATCCAACCATGGGAAAATTCAACTCATCGCGCATTCTTACCAATTTTGCTAACTACTGTGAACTAATTTTTGGAAAAAGAAAAAAGGGAGTTTTTGGAAATAATTTAAAAATGCTTAGAGAAATATAGGAAGCAACCCTAGATAAATTAAATTACTTACATAAACATTTCAGATACGACTTTCAAATTACACAGAATTGTTACTCGCGTGAGTTCTAATGATTGTGTGAATTTGATATACATTTTTAAATTGACTTACTTTTTTAATTATCCAGCCCACTGCGCTAGTATATAGTAAATAGTCCGAGAGAAGCTTTCGTTTTATTATTTTTAATTATTTATCAATTAAGAATTTACAAAAAAAAAGAGCTAAGTAAACTAATCTCTCCTGCTCAATACGCGAGCAAGAAGTGATGCATTCCTTGATAAAAGAAATATTGTTGAATAAAAAGTATAGTTCATTGAATTGGTAATATCCTTAGTTATTGCATTTATAACAAGCGCAAAAATAAGTAATTAACAAAGTTGGATACGAGTAAAATACTTTTTAGTTATGGCCATTGTCGTATCTGGAAACATTGTCCAGGGTCCTAATATCCTGTGGTCACACAATTTGAATTATTATATGACGTGTACAATTGTTTATATATCTACCTATAATAATATTATTATTTTCTTAAAATCTTCAAAGTAAAAAAAAAACAATTTAGTATAAAAATATATTTATTGAATTTATGTTTCACTTTACCTTATTTTTATTTCGAAACAATTCTGAAATGGGCACAGTCAGTTCCATTTTGTTTAGTAAAAAAAAATTTGTGTTTAATTCCGTTAGTTAAATTTACTTGAAAAATGAAAAGTGAAATATCTTGACACTAAATTTTTTACTGCCTACTCTGCTATATGCGGAATAAAACGTATTAAACTAAAAAATATAAAATATTATAAAAAAATACTTCTAGAAGAAGTTTTCTAAGGATGCTTTTCATTCACTATCTTGTTATCTATGAACTCCTTCTTTAAGTTGTGATAGCATTTTCACTCTTCTTCACATTCTTAAATATTTCATCCTCAGTCTTTCCTCTAGTCTCGCTTAAAAAGAATATTAAGAAGAATATAGCCCCAAGGTTTACACTTCCATATAAAATGTATGGGGCGGAGTTTCCCAATGCGTTTACTATTCTAGTGTAAGTAATTTGCGTTAGAAAAGTCAAAACCCATGCGTATGTCACAACAACACCCATTACTTTGGCTCGGATCTAAAAAAATATTATTGTATCATTGAATTCATAATTATTGAATTGTCCTTGGAGCACCAAAAATAAACAAAGATCTAAGTCAAAATATTAACAAAATCTTCATATTTCTTGTGGACCTACAGTTATAATAAAGGAAAAAATCAGGGAAATGAAAATTTATAGGTATTTCATTAAAAAAAATAATTACAAATTTACATTTCTAGTTAATTTTAATCAAAATAAGTGCTATGGCCGCAAACTTAAGTCTATCAACTTTTATTAGTTGTATTTCTTGGTTATCTACAATTCTAAATTCCTATTTCTGGTAACGTGGAGCCAAATAAGCGGTTAATACAATAAAATTTGTAATTAATAAAATATCATAAAATTACTTACTTGAAAGTTAAACATTTCTGTCATGACAATAAAAGATAGAGGTGCAATGCCCCCACTCCACATAGCCACTGTTACTATTAGAGCAATTAGAGGTATCCACCCTGGTACATTACCATAATTTATTTGAACTATAATCATAATTGCTAAGGAGAACATAACGAACGCGGTGAGTGAGTAAGCTATTATTAGAAGGGGCTGAAAAAAAAATGTAAAATTATTATTAATGATAACGATTAAGGCTCTTGTGGGATGGGGGACAGTGAGATAGCCATTAGAGGAAACGATTACATTTTAACTACATTCCTTTCCCGGCAAAGTGCTCGATCAGCCGCTCAACGTCTGAAAAATGTGTCCCTTGGTTAATGCGAATCGGGCAAAACACACCTTGTGACTTGTGTGTGTTTCACGGTTTGAATATAATAAAACATAGTTGAGGCTTGTCGCGACGCAAGAACACAAAATGTGACTGTAAACGCGAACGGTTGTGGGTTCGATTCCCACTCGAGGAAATGAAATACTTAAGATTTGCATTTTATTTGCTCTGGTGTCTGCAATGCGTCCAAAATTCGGCGGAAAATGAAGAACGGAGTATCTTAACTCTAGGTTCCCTCTGCCTACCTGGGACGCATAAAAAGCACATAGTATAAAACCTCGTTCTACTATCAATCTCCTCTACCAATAACACTCCTTACATTATGAAAAATATAAAATTGAAAAAGTTTCACAGTGGCTGCACTCCCTCTCACTTAAATTGCAACTCAGTAATGTGCGAGGATGGCACTCGAATCTCACACCATTCCGCTACTATCTCGAGACTGTAAAACCTCTTTTGCTGTTCCTTACGGAGACGCTGAATGGTTATATTTCGGACTTTACTTATCTAACATACCCTCGGTTTACCCTGAAACACAATTTCAAACCCAGTGCGAGAGTTTATGTATACGTACGTAACGATATCTGCTTTTAGCGTCTTCTTAAATTTGAAGACCCCTCCTTTTCAGTTCTATTGGGTATTCGTAGACTTGGATATATACAAAATAATCTATGCCTGTGTATGTGTATATTGCCCACATAGAGATTTGATTTGACCCAACAAAGTAACCCACAGTTCAATTCATATTACTGTGGGATTTTAATGACCATCATGGACTATGGCTATTCCCATACTTATAACTTGCTTTAACGCTAAATCGTACTCAGATGGTCCAAGATGGTATAAGAATATCTCTGATGTTGAGTCGTTTACGCCCTATTGCTTGGTTCTTGTGTTGACATCTGAACCAAATTTATTTCTTTTTCGCCCCCATTGGCTGGATTCATTCACTGTCTGGTGAAATCTGTGTCAGTATACTGTCCACCCAACTCCAGCCCTATACGAAATCGGCAAGTATGGCGATATAAGTCAGCGGACTGAGATGAGATGCCGTTCTTCATTTCATCCTATCATTGGCAATCCGTGTGCTTCTCTTTTAACGACCCCTCAGTTTGTGCGGAAACCATGACAGATGTACTACGAGTGGATTATAGAATATTTTTTTTTCATTTTCCAACGTGCTCCTGTCAAGCAAGGCCCACCTTTAGCTTCAGCTGGCTAGGTAAGACTAATATTTAACATATTCAGCTATAACCAGCTCCCTACTAAATATGTCAATAAATTGCTTTCACAAATTTTCTCACCTTCCTCCCCCACCTCTCAACGCAGGATGCCAAGCCCAATGATGCGGCGATCATCACAATAGGGAAGCTGAGCGACTGGACCTCAGGGCTGATGTCGAACTCAATTCCAGTTGATGCAAGCATTTTAGAACCAAAAGTTATAATAACGAAGGCTCCGTTTAATTCATAGAATGTAAAAGTGAACATAATGAGGATAAAGCCACGACGCCAACAGTTGTTCTTCACTGAAAATAAAGTAATTCTAGAAAATTTAAGGATACGACATGATTGTGGCTTGCAAATACATTTTATTAGTTATCGTTAAAATATGATTATTTAGCTTTCTTAGTTATGTTAAAGTTCTATTCCATTCCATTACGTATTTTTTTATCAAAAAGATTAGGCGAATGAGCGTAATGGTAAATCACCGCAGTCCACAGCCCCATGTAATACCAAAGGAGCTACAGGTGCGGTGCCGGCCTGTAATGTAGAGATTGACGCACTGCGCTGATGAGATATAATGTAGATGTATGCTAAATATAATATGTACCCTTTTTATGTTAGATATTTAATGTTTATGTTAGATAGTTTAACTTACTTATGTTTATATAAGTGATATTTGGTAGAGATTTGAAGCGAATTTCTTCGTCAATCATACCATCAACTATTTTCTGCACAACAACATCATCCTTTTCAAGGCCTCGCATTAACGCCACTGTTTCTAGTGCTCTCTGTAAATTAACCAAAACTCCTGAAAATATTTAAGCAGTATGCACTTTCGAAAGCAATTTCCTTCATTTTATTTAAACCTATCTTTAATAATAATTCTCTTATTTAATCTTTCAAGCACCATCAGAGTGAATTTTACCAGGAGGATTGAATATTTGCACCGTATTGATGACGGGACTACTAAATAAACATAAGATTTTTAGCATATCAATAACTAACCTGATTTACCTCTGCCTAAATGTGGACGATATATATATATATATATATATATATATATATATATATATATATATATATATATATATATATATATATATATATATATATATATATTAATTTAATAGAGTGTTGCGTTTGACATTATTAATCAGTCTGATTTTTTATTAGAAACTTACGTCAATTTTATCATGTTTCACCAAGAAAGCAGGAGATTCAGGAGCTTTCATCATTGCAAAGATAGTCATTATCGGTAGTACCGTGACTATAATAATAATAGTATTATAATCCAAATACGCCCCAATTACATACATTAGAAATATTCCTGTAGTGTACATGAGAATTGGAAAAGTCCCCAGAATTCCAGTTAAATCTTCTTGGCTTATTTCTTTCACGTACATTGGGATGATATTATAACATCCTCCGGCTGCTAAACCAGCAAATATTCTTGCTACAATGAGAAGAGTCACAGAAGGATGGAAGAGGCGTATTATCCAAGAAACCTGTAAAGACCATGATTTAAAAGAAAAAAAATAGAAAATATGTATATTTAAAATTAATGAAAGTTAGACCATCTAAATTTTTAATTTAGATGATCTAACTTACATTTTATAATTTCACTCACCCCTTCCAAAAAGGCAATGATGATTACACTGATCTTTCTTCCGTATCGATCAGCAATGTACGAGTAAATGACTGTACCAAACGTAGCTGTTATGCTCAAAACACTTGCTGTCCAAGAGAGCTCATCATCAGTCATAGGGTACCCCACAGGGGAATCTTCTGACTGAAGCAATGCAGTGATAGGAGAAATCCACCCACTCTCCATGCCGTAGACCAGCATTGTAGAATTGGCTTTAAATAAAAATATATAACTTAGATTGAAAGAATGATGATGATAAAGTTTTTGGTTTGATCATAAATTATTTTATATTTTTGTAACAATTTTGAAAATTCAAGATCTTTGGCTATTTTTCTTATTTAAAATTTTGGTATATACAAAACACGGCATTGTTTCATCTACTCACCGGGGAACGATGTGCCTTAATCTTAACACTAGGTTTCCTCTATGTGTAGAGTACAGTGTCAAGCCAAAAATATATAATAATAATAATAAACTCTTCATTGTACACCCAAAAAAGAAATAAGAGAATACAAACATAAGAACATATACATATAACATATAACATACAATACTAAATATATAAATAATACATAAATGCATACATATATACGTACATACATTCATATATACACAATATATATATATATATATATATATATATATATATATATATATATATATATATATATATATATACTTTATAAATTAGGTAAATATATCCATACATACTAACAGTAAAGAAATATAGAAAAATATACACTACTTAAAAATTATGCACACGTTACGTAACGAAACGGTTATTTTCCCATAAGATGTTATCACTTCTAAAATTAAATATATGTATATAACTTCAAAAATTATAAACTGCACTATACTAATAATATGATTCGTACTTGCGGATAACACCGGCCATTCGGTCCGATATCATCCGGCTAGAAGCATTTTCGCTGAATAAATTCTCGATTAAAAACTTATCGAGATAAACCTAAAATAAATCAACGCATGGCTTAGATGATGGTTATGCTACAATAATGTAGGTAATAATATAACAAATAAGTAATAAACACTCCCATCCTATTGATTGATCACAAAAAATTACTTCGAGTTGGCACAAAACAATTGATGTGCCTTCATTCTAAATCTTGGCGAAAACCAAATGGGGGTAAATGCGTTAGCGCAGAGTAACATCTCGCCACCCGACTTTTATGTATGCTTACATGAATATAGTTATTTTTTTTAAGCAGTCGGGATTTTTGTTTTTATAATAATAAATTGATTTATTTGTACTTTTATAAATGAGTACGTACCCAATAATGCAAAAATCCATTGCAGATAGGTGTGTCCATTTTTCTTAGTATAAGAATCTCTTTGAGACATTTCTATATGAGAGTAATTTCAACGCATCTAAGGACTAGAAATTACCATATCGCACTGATGCAGTGTTATAATATAAGTAACCATTCAATATCTTAGTCAAATATTATCTAAGCTTAATTTATAAATCACAAAAAGCACTATTTTACTATTATCTGTTGCTCGCAACTTCACTTATGTGGACTTCATGGCCCTTGCAATGCCGCGTGTTGTGATTGATAGTCCGTCCTCCGCTTTCCACCCAAATTTGTCTTACTGTCTGTTGACTAGCAACTCAAGGTCACGCTTTGTCTCACAAAATCGGAGAAATAAAATCAATGTATAGACCTGTAGCTCGTTACTTTGATTGAGTAGAGATCGAAGTCACAACGAATGCAATAGCAGTTGCAAACGATTTGTCAATTAAAGTTGCCCTCCATATCGAAAAACTTTAGCTAAACCGACATTTTATTATTGACGTAATAACGTCTTATAAACCGATGGACGCTGGTTACGAGCACGAAAAAGCATGACTCATTGTAACGTTCCGCCTTCCAACGCGTGTTCAAGAGAGAGAGAGCGTAACAAGCGATAGGGAGGCACGATTGGCCTAAGCATTCACATTGTTACTTGTATATAAACTGTATAATTTAATAAAAAAAGATTACAAAAATTAAGAAATAATGATATTTCAGTGATTAAAATGAAATTCAATTCATAAAAGTAAGCATTTTTTTATCAATTCATCTTCATTCATAATTCTTATGACGTGATCACGTAAAATTATCGTTCGTAAGCCAACTTTACTGACAACTTGTGTTATTTTTCTTATAATTAAGCTGATCTATTATAGTACTTCTTCTTCTTCCTCCTGGCAGACTATTACACTTTGAACGGTCTTTAACATAATTTTTATTGGATATGGAATATCTTATCGGATCTTCAATTTTTATATGTCAATAGAAAATGCCAATAATAATAAATATATTTTACTAAGACGGCATTATATTATTTCTTATAGTTTAGATGGGTTAATACGGTGCTTCAACGGAAGTTCCAAATCTTAAATTTTAATATATTAATGGAAAATGCTCATTACTTCAACGCCTTTTCTTAAAGACGCATTTAATTATTTCATATAGTTTAACTGGGCCCATATGGTTCTTCACCAGACGTGGAAGACGTCTTCAAAACCAAAAAGATAGCCTAGATGCTGCCCAGGCCTAATAGCTATACAACAAATGTTTCATCCAAGTTCGTTCAGTAGTTCCGAAGATTTGCGTATACATACAGATAAAAGAAAGGTAACGATTTAAAAAATCATAGATTTATATTCCAATAGTGTTAATGTTTTGACACCCTCTAAATTGATTTTTTGCAAATATATTCGATGTACAGACATATGTTTTACCCTTTATTTTTTTTGTACGGATTAAGTAATTAAAATGATGTCAATAATTGATATTATTACTTTATTTTAGATATTTTAATACTATATGTTAAATAAAAGTAATTGACTGTGTTATCATTAGAATGCTTACAAATATCTGACCAAATGCGATAGACGCATCAAATTAAGAAAAATATTCAATACCTACAGATAGATAGATAATGCTTCTATTCTCTATTATCTATCTAACAAATATATCTACCTACTCACGGTTGTAGTGGAAATGCAATTTTCCACGTTTTCCCCATTCTGATAATGTTATTTGTACTTGTCATTTAACTGTAAATACATAGATTCCTACAAAGTAATTAACTCGCATTATTTCTTATTTCACGTCGAGAATTTTTATTTTTTTATTTTGGCTTCACTCTGTATCCCGCATGTATCAGAGTAGACAACTTAGTCTTAAGAGTGTCTTAAGACTAAGCTGTCTACCCTGATACATGCACCGCTCAAAACATTGAAACATTGCGTGTTTGTTGACGAAATTCATTCTCTCCAATCAATGGAATAATTGTAAGCATATGAATTATTTACTGCAAAAAAGCCAAGCTGAGTTTATTGCACCGGTTCTTCTCAGAACTGGTGGTAAATTAATTGACATTTAAAAAATTTAAGCGTGTACAGTCCACGAGGTATAAGCTGAGCTGCATTTGTGTAAGTGTAGGTGTATCGTCCGCCGACCGTCGAGCGCGGCGCATATTTTGCATGGCCTAAGCGGCTTATTAGCTCGCATAGCATACTTTTTTGACATAAAGTCAACTAATTTTTGAATTTCAAAGAGCTGTTCCTTAATGAAATTTAGCGTTTGAGTGATATTTGTCTTGTTGGAACAAAAAATCAGCAACCCTTGACCTTATTTCTGAAGTAAACTGATTCGTATTGTCATTTATTTTTTCAAATAAACTGTTATATCTGGTTTTAGTGTTTACATTTGTTTTGAAAACTGGAAAGTACTTTTTGATAGCACTCCCCAATGTTGTACCCTGCCTTTGGGGAAGTGCTTTTTATAGCCATTTTTTATAAGCGTAGGCCTACTTGTAACGGTCGCGGAGAGAGACCAGAGGTCAAACAGGTGCACCAACGCAACAGATAAATACGTCATAGTTTCGTTGCAGATTTTAGAACAAGTTTCTTATATTGTATGGACGCTTGGCAGTCTGAATGGATTAAGTTTTTGATTTATTTTAAATAAATTACTAGTGCTATTTATGATATAACAGAAAACACGTGCGAAGTCCGTAAGTAATAAGGAAGGAAATATTGAGATTATTAAGGGTACATTGTCAGGGCAGCTTCTCTGGAAATTATAGATACAAACAAAATGTGTGACTGTAAACACGACGGTTGTGGGTCCCATTCTCACTCAGCAAATTGAGGTATTTTCATTTCTTCGATCTAGCAACAAGACAAAGCGCGGTGTTGCATTCTGCAACCCAACAAACACGGTCTCGGAAATTGAGCCAAAGGTTGGAAACGGAGTGTCTTAATACCAGACTCCCTCTGCTTACCTTGCTACATGCGGGCTGTAGCGAGAAGCTTAAAAAAAGAAAAAATACAAATTAAAAAACCCGTACGAATGGTATTGTGAATATAACCTAGGAACCTAATTCTCACTTCACTTCCACTTTAAGGACAATTTTCTATGGGTAACTGAACTTAAAAGTATCTTTTTATTTTTAGAGTTCCGTACCTCAAAGGTAAAAATGGAATCCTGTGATTACTTTTTTGTCCGTCTGTCAAGACTATTTTTCACGAACGCGTAGAGATATCAAGCTGAAATTAAAATCAAACATTCAGATTTATAATTCATTGCAGAGCAGAGAAAATCAAGCTTCTAATTCAAATCAAATCAGCTTCGCTATATCCCGCACGCAGCAGGGCAGGCAGAGGGAACCTAGTGTTAGGACACTCCATTCCCCACTTTCTGCCGAATTCTGGAGGCATTGCGTGTTGAGTGGCAGAACTCAACGCCGCGCTTTACGTCGACACCACAGCGAAGAAAATGGAAATATAAATTTAAGTAAATATTTCATCTTCTCGAGTGGGGATCGAACCCACAACCAGTCGGTTTTACAGTCACACCTCGTGCCGCTGCTCCGCGACTGGCCTCTAATTCAACGCAATCAATAGATACGAGCGTTTATGCATCGATTTTGCAGAATTTCGTACGAAATTTGTGTAATCAAAACATACAGACAGTGGGAAGTTACAAAAAAATAAAGGAAAAAATTTAGAAATATTTAATAGAAAAATATCAATACAAATCTATATTTGTTGTACATTTCATACAAAATGAGTGCACATGCCCGCCAACTTTAGTTTGTCAATTTACTGAAAAAAGTTGTACCTCCCATCGACTTTCCTGTTGATCCTGAATGAAATGAAGAAAAAAGGCTCAATGGGCGAATCATGCACTTCGAACGGTTAAGCGGTTTTTTAATTTAAAAAAAAAATACTTATTTGATCTTTTTAAAGAATTGTATGACTAGTCTTTCCATAAACGTTGACAATATATAAAATTTTTAAGAAAAAGATTTTATTATTATTCCAGCTTTACACCTGTAGCCCTCACACAGCAGGAAAGGCGGAGAGAACCTAATATTAAGACATTCCGTTCTCTATTAAAATACTTCTGTGATAAATGAACCCACCACCGCCGCGCTTACAGTCGCACACTTGTACCCCAGTGCCACGAAGGCCTCATAAAATTGAATTACGTTACTATTACACCATAATGAGCGATATATAGTAACTATATTTGTCTAAACAAAGTAGTTGTTTTATCTTATGTCTTGTTTAATTTATTTTAAGATATTTGCTATTTAAATAAGATAATATTTTTCTAAATTAATATTGTTATCTGACGTCTGCATCTGCTATTCAACACGTTACCGATGTTGCTCGAAGAATTGCTTCAGCTAAAATGGCAGTGGGCGGAACCACATCGAGGAGAACAGATGGTCGGAAGGTGCGGGAAGGTCCTTGACGAGCCACGAACGGGACGACACTCAGTGGGCAAGCTGTTGACCTTGACCAGATCGTAAACACTTGATTAAAATTAAGTGTTTACGATCTAGTCAAGGTCTCGGAAAGCCCCTGGATACGGATAGAGCAGTATCAATCGTAATAGAAATCCTTGGGGAAGACCTATGTCCAACAGTGGGCGTCAAACGGCTTATGATGATGACTCAAAACGTGTTTTTTTCTCACCTTCACTTTATATCGAATTATCTTGCATAGTATAGGGTAGGGAGATGGAACCCAATGTCAAGAACTTCCGTTCTGTAGTTTTCAAGAATATTTTAAATTGATTGATATTCAGTATCCGAGTGTAATATCATTCATTTTAGTAGTTATAATTATAGTTGTTTTTTTCCCTCTCTCATGAAGTATAAAGGTGATACTTTAAATATGAGTTTAATAATTAGAATTTTAAAGCCAAAATCAAGCCCCTTACGAGATAGGTCCATTTTTAATAAATACTTTAGTCACTTTATTACGAATATTGAACGTTTAATTGTTGAAAGAAATTTACAAACTATTCTTTACTCTAGGGAGGGAGGAATCGAAATCATAAACATTTTTGATTAAACTTTAGACATTATATAATTAATAAAGAAAGTTGTCTAACGTGGTGGGACCATTCGCAATACTTGATACAGTTCCTGAGATAAGCGCGGTCCATCAAAGAAACTTTTCAGCTTTATATTTTTAGTAGAAGTATAGACATTTTAATCCATTACCACAAAGTAATAATGGCCAAAGTAAAAGAAAATACTGAAACCCATGGTTTTCATTTGTTAAAAAACTGATTATGTATACTGATATAAAGTCGGCTTACGGACTATAATTTTACGTGATAACGTAATAAGAAAACACTGATGAAAAAATGCCTACCTTTATGATTTGAATTGAATTATTGTCACTGAATTATCTTTATTTTCTATAACACAAAGAAGGAGTTAATTGTTTTTTTTTAATAAACTAACATTATTTTTTTTACTTAAATTACACACTTACAACAATTTAGTTACAACTGATATACATGTGTGATACATGTGAGAACTTAGGCCGATCGAGCCTCTCTATAGCTTCGCCCGCTCTCGTCAGTGAATGAGTCATATTTTTTTGTTCATAATCCGGCGTTCATCAATTTATAAGATGCTATCACGTCAAAAAATATTTAGACAATCTCAATCAGAACTAAACTAAACTGGAAAATGTTTGCGGAAAAACATTACAAGATTATGAGGGAGAAAATACTTAGCATTCTATGGATTGTGGCCGGTCGTGGCGCAGCGGCACGAGGTGTGACTGCAAAACCGACTGGTTGTGGGTTCGATCCCTACTCGAGGAGATGAAATATTTACTTAAATTTATATTTTCATTTCTTCGCTTTGGTGTCGAGGGTAAGCGCGGCGTTGAGTTCTGCCACTCAACACGCAATGCCTCCAGAATTCGGCAGAAAGTGGGGAACGGAGTGTCTTAACTCTAGGTTTCCTCTGCCTACCCTGCTGTGTGCGGGATACAGCGTGAAGCAAAAAAAAAATTCTATGGATACAGATGAGACCAGAGACCCATCGCGTTGCAAGTGCAAGAGCAGTGACTGTGACTTGCGGTCCCAATTTAAGCTTTTAGAATGCATTAACACTCACTTCCGCTGTCCAACATCAACTTATAGCTTAAAAGTTAGTAAAATGAAATAACATAATATTATATTTAACATTTTATTTAAAAACTCTATTTACATAGTTACCAATATTATGTAAATTGCTTACATAAGATTCACATAGTAATAACATATTCACAACTTAAAAACATAATTCATTCAAAAACTAATAGTTAACAGTTTTCAGTTTATACAAACAATAATTTATACTGACTTGAAAAAAAAAGATTATCAACTTGACATGTGTGTTGGAATTGGATAATATTTGAATATTAGCTATTTACATATATTTTTTAAGCACGTGTGCAAAATTTCGTACATATTTATCCGCCTATTAGTTGGAAAAAATAAAAATCATATAAAGACAATCTTTTAAAATTTAAATGAGATATATTTTAATTTTGGAATCCATCCAAAAGAGATATCTTGTACAGTATATTGCGTCACAGATACACTAGTACCAAAAACAATGTTTTCTTTATGTGTATTTACACTATTTGGTTTAAAGCCGTATTTTTAACCAAATTAAAAAGTAGTAATAATAGTAATAAATAATTAACAATTTAACCTATTTCCGCAAAAATATATTCTTCAAAATTATATTCGCAAAAAAAAATTGGCATAATTACAAGTATAATGTAAAATATTTAAAATGAATGCTACTAAACCGTTTTCTCTATCTAATTCAGAAAATAAAAAATATTGCTTGTTTTATCAGAACATCAATACAGTATAATGGAATACCGAAATAGGAAACGGATAGGATTAAGTCGTTGAGCTATTTTAATGGATAAATACTCAAGTGCAACAGCTACTATTATTGAAATTATTGAGATAGTGACTTCGAAGTGCTTTGTTGTTGAAATAGTAGTCTTTATTAGTAAACGCCGGTCGGTATTCAAAAAACGTACAAAAAATGGGAATTGGCAATATCCATACAAAAAATGGGAATTGGCATCCTTTCATCAAATTCGGTTTTTATTTTTCTTATTGCATTATTTTAATATATTGATACTGATAAAAGAAAAAAAAACAAATAGCTATCTTGAAATAGACAAAAATCATATAGTCATGTTTTATATATATTCTGTCTAAGTCAAACAAAACATTTTAAAAATCTCGTAGCAAACGAATTTTAAACCACGAAGTAACGTTACCACTCGCATATGCTGTCTTTATACAAAATAATCACTAAAAAACTTTGCATTAGTATAAAAAACCTAGTAATTGCATTTTCTATATTATATAGAAAATAATTTTATTTTCTCCTCCTCAAAAAAGTTTCTTGAATTTGTTCGTTCGTTAATCCTTTTGTTTCGGGAACAATGAAAATGCCGAAAATAGTGTCGATTAGGCCGAATACGGCGAAGCAGTAGAACGAGCCGTGGGCGCCGAAGAACTTCACCAAGAATGGAAAAACGCCGATGATGAAGAAGTTGAGGAACCACACCCACTCCATGAGAAGCATTGATGCTAAGCTTTGAACCTGGTGGACAATAAAAAAAATAAGAAATAGAACTAGGCCGTCAGGCACAACGTGTGTCTGTAAATAAGAACGGTTGTAGGTTCGATTCCGATTGGGAAGAATGAATTATTTAGTAATTTTATTTTCTTGTTTTGTTTCGTTGTGTATTGACACACAATGTGTTGAGGTGGGACAGAAAGCGTAGGGGAGTCAGTGTGTCTACTCTACTCTACGATCCATATGACACAAACGTGAAGCTGAAAAGAAAATTAAATGTGGAAGGATTTGGACCAGCGTCGTACATTATGTTTAAAAAAAAATCAGCTTCACATTGTATCCCACACACAGCAGAGTAGGCAGAGGGAACGTAGTGTTAAGACACTGCGTGGGGAACTTTCTGTCGAATTCGGGAGGCATTGCGTGTTGAGTGGCAAAATTCAACGCGGCGCTTAGCCTCGACACCAGAGTTCGATCCCCACTCGAGGAGATAAATATTTCATCTCCTCGAGTGGGGATCGAACCCACAACCAGTCGGTTTTACAGTCACACTTCGTGCCGCTGCGCCACGACTGGCCTCTAAATTATTTATTTTTTATATGTTTTTCTAATATTTGAAATATCGGAATTTAGACATACTTGCATAATTATACACAATATTTACATAACTTTGCTATTAATAGATAATTAGGTATGTAAATCAAAAAACATGTGTCTGTGCTATATATGTCTCAATACTAGATTCTACAAAAAAAAACTATCTTACCTCAGACACAAAGGCCTCAGCAATCAAAACGTAAGGTACACTTCCTGCGCCAAACATAAATGTAAAACAGTATAACAGTATGAGCACAGCGGTCACCCACGGTGGTAGTAAGTTCGTTTGCATTAGAACTCCCATTCCTATTAGACAGAAGCCTACTGCTATTGACGATGATATTAAAAGAATCTGGAAAAAAAAGAAAATTAATATATCTATCGTAATATTATAAAGCTGAAGAGTCCATTCGGTTGAACGTACTAATCTCAAGAATATATATTTATTAATTAGCTTCACGCTGTATCCCGCACACAACAGTGTAGGCAGAGGGAACCTCGGAACCCAATGTCAACGCCGCATTTTGCCTCGTTACCGAAACGAGGAAATGAAAATATTAAATATTTTATTTTCTCGAGTGGGAATCGAACCCACAGGCTGTCACGTTTACAATATTATGATTGTGCCTCTGCGCCACGACTGGCTGGCGTAATAATAGAAAAAGCTAAGAATTGTGTATAGATACTAAATTCTGGAGTCAATTTTACCTGTGGTAAAAAATCTAGTGGGTAACATCGAAACCATTACGTGGTGCTGTAAAGTCCCTAACCTTCCTCGATACATAAACGATCCAGTACAAATGTTTGGTCAATTTAAATCAATAGTTTCTGGGATTAAAGCTTTCAAACAAACAAACTCTTTAACTTTAAATATTGACTTCAAATATCATCTTAATAGATTGATTTTACATTGGCGAATTTAAATTTAGATATTAAACAGTCTGTGGTATATAAAGATATACTTTTTACTTTTTTTTTTTGTTTTAAATACATATTTTCTTCTCAAGTCCTTAAAGCAAGTGGTTTATGAAAATAGACGGAAATAAAAAAAAACGTAGTGATTCAACACTAGGTTCTTTCTGGCTACTCAAAATATCTGAAAATAAAAATAAAAAAAACAAAAAACTCACTTTTCTACCAAATCTATCGGTGAATATAGCACTTAGAAGGCATCCGAATAGAAGAACAAGAGCAAACATTACAGAACAAAAGTGTGAAGATAGGCTCGGAGCTGCTTTCGCGAAGATATCTTTAGCATACACTTGTACTGCAACCATTCCCATCATGACCTGTTGATAGTTGAATATATTATTATTTTGTTAAAATTCACGCTGTATGCCGCATATAGCTGAGTAGGCAGGAGAGTAGTGTTAAGACACTTCTCTCCACACGTACCGCCCAATTTTTTGAGACATTGCTTGTTGAGGTGCGGAAATCAACACCGCGCCTTGTCATATACCCGCATATAGAAAGATAGGCAGACAGAACTTATTATTACGTTTTATCTTGTCACCAGAGGGGGGAAGTGTAAATAATTTATTCCCCGGAGTCGAACAAGGTCGAACCCACAATAGTCGCGTTTATGACGCTGTGCCGTTGCGTCATGGTAGCCTCACTCATTCTATACATATAAGTGTATAATAATTTCAACCATTGAGTATATAGCAGAGTGGCGCAGTGGAAGCGTGCTGGGCCCATAACCCAGAGGTCCGTAGATCGAAACTACGCTCTGCTAAATACTCTTTTTGTTTTTTAATTTATTTATATTTTTTTATTTTAATTGTAAATGCTTAATAGTAATTTTATTTTTTTATTAATAGTAATTTTAATTTAATGAAGCCAGTGATTGAACAGTGGCACAAGCGAGCGACTGTAAATGCGATTGTGGGTTCGATTTTCACTCTAAGGAGTGAAATATTTAATATTTTTGTTTCCTCACTATAGTAACTAGGCAAAGTGCGGCGTTAAGTTCCGCCACTCAACACACAATTCCTCCAGAATTTGGCGGTAATTGTCTTAACGGGAACGGAATGTCTTTGTACTAGGTTCCCGGTTTCCCTAAATTAAATCATATAACATTATATGTATTAATGATAACATAAATTTTATGTTAAAATTATGTTAATTAAACTTACTTGTAAAGATAATGTTGTTCCAACCACAATGAAGGCACGTCGTGATGATGGAGAAAAGACTAAGAAAAAAATATATTATAATTAGACATAGGTATAAAATAATAAATTTAATATTTTAAAAAGCGCCATCTGTTGACTGATTCTATTAACCTTTAAATATAGTGTAACCAACGCTCTTAGTAATGAAAACTATAAAAGGAATAGAATTGCAAAAAACCGATTGAATGCATAACTCTTTTTTTTAGATTCATGCTGTATCCTTCTTATCACTTTCCGCTGAATTATCGAGGCGCTGCGTGTTGAGTGGCGGAACTTAACGCCGCGCTTTGCCTTGCCACCTAAGCGAAGAAAAAAAATATTAATAAATAATAATTCGTTCCCCTGAGTGGGATTCGAATACACAACAGACGCATCTACAGTCACACGCCTGTGTCACTGCGCCACGACGGCCTTATTATTTTATTATGTAAGATAATAAATAAAATTTATTATTAAATAATAGAAATTGGCTGTAGGTATTTGAATAAAAATAAATATAACTTCAAATTTTATTAGAATATAGCGCCATCTATCGTCAAATAGAAAAAACGATTTTCAATTTAATAAAACGATAAAGCGCTGACAAGCGTAAACAGTAAAATTTGTAATTACGCAATCTTATAATAAAATAGTAAATGATCGGTGTCTATACTGGGAAGTTATATTAGAAAAAATATTATTGGAACATTTTATCAGTATAATAAAACACAAAACAATATTTTTTTTGTCTGTTTGTCTGTTCTTTTGTTTGCGCTTATGTCAGAAATGGTTTAACTGCTTTAAATGTACTTTTGGATTCTGACAAGCTCCCCTTAACCGTTAGTCTTTGTTATAACAATTTGAATTATTTTTGTTCGACAAAATTGATTATTATTACATATAAACAGTTATACAATTTTTTTATTGCTTTGGCTGAATCTTTTGTTTTCAATGTTTTGTTGTTTGATGTTGTTTGTAAAATTATTATTCGCATATAAAAACGAGATAGTATATAAAATATATATAAAAACGAGATAATAGAAAACAGCGAAATTTCAAGATTAAGAAGATTTAGAAATGGGATCGGAATTTACTCGAGAAAAACTGCGTTTGCCGTCCACGCGTTACTAAACATTTTTTTTTTACAATATCTCTTTTTTTTCATTTTTCATATTCAAATCATACTTTATTTATTCTTGTGGTCTAAGTAAACCAATGTTTAATAGTAATTTTTGAGATATAACTTACATAACATTTTAAATGATGACATTGTCTTCGGTGGCTCCATTTCTTCGTTGTCGGACTGAAGTTTTTGTTTCTCAGCTTCTTCTTCTTTTTCTAATTTCCCATCTAAAAATAAAAAAAAGTGTAATTGATGAATATTCATATTTATTCGTTTATACGTCATCGTGGTAAAGTAAATTCTTAAAAAAAATTCTTTAGAAAAGCTTATTTATCAGCTTCTGCAGAAACAAGATCCAAGACAGTATACGCAATGCTCACAAAAAATTGCGGAAAGGAAAGAGTAACATATCATCAGTTCACTATACCTTCTATTTAGATTGTATTACAATTAAAATTACTTTACCAATATAGAAAAAAAATTAAATCCAACGGAAAGTGACATTGTAGATTAAGGAACAGGAAACAATTTACATAACTATGTTATTAAAAATACACGACATACACATATTTCGTTAATTTACAATCTCGACAATAATTTCAAGGTCTTTGAATTGTATTGATTTATCAGTAAATATTAGACTATTGTTCATTACTTCGACTAACATAAAGAACAGAAATACGGTCAGAAATTGTAGGATGTGTTATATTATACCTGTTTTTATGACCAATTAAACAATGGTGGTCGAAAATATGATTGAAGATATTGAGGAAATTTTAACACCGCAGTCTCAGCTTTGTTCCCCTGAGCAATGTGACCAATTTCTATAACATACAAGTGGAAAGATCTTTCACGTTAATAGCATAAGCTGCAACTTTGCTCACTCTTGCATTTGCTAAAAAGAATAAGTTTCCAAGTTGATATTTTGGTACTTTCTAAATGTGTTGTGACGTTTTGACTTCATTAACCAAATTTAAAATATTGGTTATTATAGGTGATATTAATATTAATATAAGTAGCCCAATATCTGACTCACGTACGGAAGAATACTTCAACATTTGTGCAACACATGGTCTGGTACCAACTCACTCTTTTCTCACTAGAAATGATAACTGTCTAGATCATATAATCCTCCGAAGTCATAAAAATTCAGAAACGTATGTATTGGATGCTCTATTTACTGACCATTCTGACAAAACATTAAGTACAGAAATGACAGCACATTCCGTCACATACGTAGATGAAGCAACTGTTATTAGTACTATCAAAATACTTGATTTTACTGATATTTTGAACAGCAATGATCCAGAAGATGCAACAGAGAAACTTGTATACACTTTGTCCTCCATTATTCAAAATCATACATGTACCAAGCTATCTTCATGTAGGAAGCGAATTATAAAACCATGGATAACCCCGGGTTTAGTCCGTTGTATTCAAAACCGAGATTTGCCAAATGAAACACGAAAAGAATTGGAATGTTATTAAAAAAATAACGAACGTAACTAAAGATAACATTGAGGTTTGAAATAGTCTGTTACATGTGGCTAACAATCCAATTGACGCAGTAAATAAATTAAATAATTGTTTTGCGAGTATAGGCAAAAAACTGGCTTCCAGTGTTCGTTTTAATGATATTTTAGAGCAATTTCTGCCTTTCATATCCCAGAGAGCGCCGAACTCGGTGTTTATTTATAGTACTAATGATTCTGAAATAAAATCTATTATCAATGGTCTTAAACCATTGTGCAGTGGGGTGGGAGATATTCTTACTCGTTCAATAACTTGGGTTTGTAATCTGTGCCTTTCCCAGGGTAATTTCTGTAGAGCTTTCAAAAAAGCTGTTGTTCACCCAATGTACAAAAAGTGTAGTAAAGATAGTCTAAATAATTACAGTACACTTTCCAAATTTCTCGAAGAACTTATGAATGAAAGACTAGTCCCTTATTTAGATACATATGATTTGCTTGCCTCTAACCAATATGGCTTAGAACTGGCAAATCTACAAAAGATGCAGTCTCTACCCCTTTTGTTCGAGAAATTGGAAGGTGTCGGTATCAGAGGTATTGCCTTAGATCTTTTTAAGAGCTATCTGACTGACAGAACACAATTCGTTGTTATAAATGGAAACATCAGCGACGAAGCAAATCTCTCATATAGAGTACCGCAGGGTAGTGAACTGGGACCCACTCTCTTTTTAATATATATTTATGAGCTGTATAATTTAGAAATACCCAACTGCAAAATTATTACATACGCTGGTGACACCGCCCTGATTATTAATGGTAGTAGTTGGACTAACACACTTAAGTGTAGTGAAAAAGCTGTATCCATTGTTATTAGCTGGTTATCATGTAATATGCTAACATTAAATTTAGATAAAACTCAATTTATAACATTTGGTTATAAGCGTTCCATACTCTCTGAATCGTTCTCCACATCTCTCAAAAATGCCCCTATGAATTATATAAAGCCTGTAATTGCTCCAAAATAACCAGATCTTGCTCTATAAAGTACCTTGCCGTCCTTATCGATGAAAGCCTCTCTTGGAAGAACCATATACAAGCTCTAGCTTCTCGTATAGAAAAGTTAAAACATTCATCTTTAAGCAACTAAGATTTAGCGCCAGCTTAGAAGAACTAAAAATGATTTATTACGCCCTTGTGCAATCATTACTAACTTATTGCATACCAGCATGGGGCGGAGCGAATAAAACAACTCTGCTTTCACTCCAAAGAGTCCACATCTTTGGACTTAAGGTCATGCTATCCAAACCTGTTCGTTACCCAAAAGAAGATTTATATCAATCATGTAAGGTGTTAACAGTTCGGCAATTGTTTGTTCTTTGCTCTGTTTTATGAAAGCATCGAGCTTCCTCCTTTGATGCTCAATATATACTCAATAAACGTAGATTTGATAAAATTTGTCAAATAGAATTGCGGCATAAAGCCTCTTCACATCGACAACATTATTATCTCAGTCCCATATTGTACAATGCTATCAATAATAAAATGAACATATATCCTCTAACCTCTCACCAATGTAAAAAGACCTCCTATTTGTATATATCTTTAAGCACACTTAAGCAAGCATATTCATATGCATACACACACATATACGCACATATACATATCACACACGTTCCAAATGTAACATTATTGTATCTAAATATTTTACTTCCTTTATTATTATTTTTTTCTCAATTTTTCTTATATGTATAAATAATTGTATGTTTTGTATTATGTAATTAAGTTTAATTTTTAAATTGTTTTTTATATTGATATAACTTTTGAAACGACGCTTGTGAGGCGAACGTCGATAACTGCGACACAGTTTCAAATTTCTGTAGTTATTATCGTCTTAAACTGTTTTTGTTATGCACGAAAATTTTTGAAATAAATAAATATTATTATATTATTACTATTAATTAATTTGGTAAAGCCCTAGTTAAGGAACTGAACTGCAACGACTAACGTATCTTTCCTCGATAAATCGACCATCCAGTACAAAAATAGTTTTTACTACTTTTTTTGTTGAATTAGAAACAGAGTAAATAATATTTAGATACCTGTATCCACAGATATAAGTTCTACAGCTGGAGTGGTCTGTTGTTTCAGTCTTGAGAATTCTTCTAAAACTATTTTTGATGTGACCGAAGCTCCTCTGTAATGGGCAATGGCTTGACGAGCTTCCTGTAAAGAATTTAGAAAACATTCTCATTTTGTTATTTTTAATACTAAAACAGAGAAGTTAAAAGTTTGACGTGTCTGTGTATCTGTGTATCTGTATGTCTGTATGTGGCATCGTAACTCCCAAACAGATGAACCGATATTGATTTAGTTTATTTTGTTTGGAAGGTGATTTAATCGAGAAGGTCGTTGGTCATGTTTCGAGAAAAAAAATTAGCTCCCTCTGCCTGCTCTATGCAGGAGGATAAAAAAATATAGGAGAAAAAAATGTTCTTAGGTACTTTTACAAGACGAGTAATCATTATATACACACTAACGCACAATTTCTATTGAAAAAATCTCACCTCTTCTCTATTCTGCCTCATCAAGAAAATTGGACTCTCTCTAACTGTCAACATGATGGCCATGAAACCGATACAGCAGACCAGGTTGATCCAAATCACGTAACGGTAGGTCAAGAACCAACCTAGGATATAGGAAACTAAGACACCTATGCAGTAGCATGACAGTGGTGCTAAGATGAAAGAAAGAAAATTAAATATTAATAACACATAAAATACAATTATAAGTCCGGCCGTCGTGGCGCAGTGGTACAAGCGTGAGTCTGACGGTGGTGGGTTCAATTCTCACTCAGAGAAAAGAATTATTATTTATTAATATTTTCATTTCTTCGCTCTGGTATAAGAGCAAAGTGCGGCGTTGAGTTCCACCACTCAACACGCAATACCTCGAAAATTTGGTGGCAAGTTTGTTTGCATATAAAAAACGTTATCAAAGAGAGAGAAATTAACCTTTCGTTACAACGTGTATTTTTTCGAATAACTCCCTATTCACACAAAAATTGTAACATTTTGACGATGATATTTTAGCTCGTATTTTATAATAAATAATTTTATAAGCTTTTAGATGGTACTTCACTTCATGCTGTACCCCGCATATAGCGGGTAGGCAGAGGGAACTTATTTTAAGACAATTTACCCACACACCGCCCAATTTTCAAGACATTTTGAGTGGCGAATCACAACGCTACGCTCTGTCTTCGGACCAGAGCGAGTAAAAAGAAAATGTTTCATCCCCCGAGTTGGAATACAACTGCTCAGTGGGAACTTGGACAAACAATCCTTACCTGAAGCTAAAGTGCCTCTAATCGATTCCTCAGCTACTTCCGATATATATATTGGAGAGTGTACCATGAACGCGCCTCCCGATACCCCACCAAGGAACCTCGCTATTAGTATCACTATGGATGATGTAGTCAGATCTATCATCAACCATGATATCTGTAATAAAGGAAATAAACAGGACGTTAGTAATCAATTTATTTTATACTAGTTTTTACTTGCGGATTCGTCCTCGTGATCGAATGGTATTGACTAAAAATTGTGTTTGACAAATCCTAAGTTCCCGAGGTATCTTTTTCAATGGGTAAAGTGTGTAATATCAAAACGACTAAAGCGTTATAAGTATTTTAAAATTCGAATCAGTAGTTTCTGAGATTATCGCGTTTCACTAAACAGAATCTCTTTAAATAGCTTTACAATATTTCGTATATAGATAAAAAAATATATGATAAATTTGCCTTAATGAAAATCAAATCATCATAATATTCTAATAATACTATATGGAGATGTGACAAAATGAGCTTTTTCTACCTGTTTTATAGCGTCTGACTGTAAACGCGACGGTTATGGGTTTGATTTCAACTCGGAGGAGTAAAATATTTTCATTTAAAAAATTGAGCAGCAAGTTGAGAAGGGAATAGCTTAACACTACGTCCCAGCCCTGCTATATGCGGGATAGAGCGTGAAGCTAAAAAAACTTACCACCATCGGTATAGCAATAATGAGAGCGCCTTTCTGTCTTCCATAAACACTGATAATCCAACCCACGATCGCACTTCCAACCATTGCTCCTAGCGGCGGTAAGCTACCTACTAAGGAACTTTCCATATCGTTCATGGGGGACGATATTAGTTTTGTGTTCCTGTCAGTGTAGAGCTGGAGCGTGTATGATGGCCACACGTAGAGGGAACCCATTAGAAAGTTCCCTAGGGAACCTGAAGAGAAAGATTTTTTGGTTATTTCCTGATAAGCGTTCAGCTGGTGACTCAATCGTTTAATTTTTCAATTCTTTGAAAAATACGATAATGCTTAATGACAAAATCCATTTTTTTCTTCGTCACGCTGGATCCCGTATATAGCGGGCTAGGTAAAGGAAAACTAGTATTAAGATACTCCATATACTTTCCGCCAAATTTTTTGGTTACTAGAGCGAGGAAATGAAAATTTATTCCCCGAGTATCAAAGCCACAACCTTACATTTTTTAACATAATATGTATAAGTCAATCTAAAGTCGTAAAATTAAAATTTTATTCACACTTATGTAACATGTCACGTTCCAAAGCACGAGCAGAACCTACATAATAAATATACAAACCATTAATATGAAAATTTGTTTATTAATTTTTATTATGTATTTATTTATTTTGGACGTCGTTTGTTAAATTGTAAACATTAATCTATACTAATATTATAAGGAGAAAAGATTTGTATTTTTGTATGTATGTTTGTATTGTTTTCACACAAAAACTACCGGACCGATTTCAAAAAATCTTTTACTATTAGAAAGCTGCATCTTCACTGACCAACATAGGCTACATTACATTTTCAGAAAAATAGAGATCCCTAATAAAAATACAATAATGTAACCCAAGATGTGAAGGAATTGATCTTAAAAATTCTATCGTCGCGTGCGCTGCGAAAACTATTGATGATAGACCAAAACAATATTCTACAGTATTATAGAACGCATAAATATCTATAAAAAAGTCCGCGATACCATATGTCCAACTGCTGTTGTTACACCAATATAATTCGTTTTTTCTATTTTATAAGTTGACAAAAGTGCCGACAATAATCGAAGCATGTTATTCATACTTGTGCATTTTAATACCTGTAAAATACTTTATAAATTAATAAAATCGAACATTCCATTCAAAAGATATAACAAATTTAAGAAACCATGTAATAACAAAAAATGCAGTGTGTGGCCTCGAGCACCGTAGCGAGTGACTCTGCGAGGGTGGGGGGAGGTGCATCGATATTTTTTGTTTCTTTATTTGAATTGAATAGGCACTGGAGGCGCGGGTTCGAGTCCCGCTACGTTAAAAATTTACATGTTTTCTAAATAAGTATATTATATGTTATTATAATATAATATATAAGATATTATATGTTATTTTAATTTTTATCTTAAAATAAATAAGTAAATGATTTATCAAATTTATTTTCTTAAAAAATTAAGAGTGCCCAAAAAAGCTATCATTTCTCTATGAGGATATAAATAAATAGTTATAAAGGTCAGTTATTTAATCATTACACCACTCATACATTACACCACTCATATATTGGCGAATGTTACAATAAAAAGTAAATAAAAACAATTAAACCGATTTTACCGCTCCCGCACCGCGCTCGCGTCTTCGCTCCTTAAATCGGTTAAGCTGTTCCTGAGATAAACGTTGACAAACAGAAAAACCAACAAACAGACAACATTTTTAAATATCATTCTTTCTGGTTCTATTACTTTGTTAAATGCCCCTAATAATATTTTTTCTAATGAAAATCGAATATGCCACCCTATGATTTTAATAATTTTCACTTTAGAAATCTTTATACATTATTTATTGAAACAGGAACGTAATTAAACAAATAACGTTACTCGTTACTTAAATAAACAAATAATTCACAAATAAGCGGGCGACGCTGCGAGCTTGTCGCTAGTATCACCATAAAATTAAGAAATACATATAGACGTATCTAAATGTTAGCCTTGTCCTATATTTTTCCATAATTCATGGTGTTATAATTACCATAGTAAAAAATTTTTTTTTTTAGCTTCACGAACATAGCAGGTTAGACGGAGGAAACCTGAGAACCTATTATTAAGACACTGAGGAATGGTGTGTTGAGTACCAAATTAATTTATTAATATTTTGATTGCACAAAATATAGCATTAGTTTCCCCAATATACAATATAATAATTCTAAAATTGCTAACGACTTGAGACTGCAAAGGCGACGGTTTTAGGTTCGATTACCACTCGATGAAAAGAAATATTTAATATTTTTATTTCTTCATTCTTGTAACACACTCTGATTCCCATTGAGACAGTCTGTTCCCTATTTGTCACCGAATTCTTGATACGTTGCGTGTTTAGACGGAACTCAACGCCCATTTTTCCTTGTTGCCAGAGCGAGAAAATGAAAATATAATATTTCATTCCTCCGAGTGAGAATCGAAGACAAAACTTTTTAGTTTAGAAATATTATATATTGCGGAAACTAACGCTATTATTTGTCCAATAATATAAGCAAAAAAAAAAATGTAAGTAACATGTGAGTTGTAACTGATTCCCCGAATACCTTTAATTTATATAAAATTATTAGAAATCGGAAACGGTTAACGTTTTTTAAAAACAATATAAAACAAATATCGTCTATATTTTCTAAATTATTCGGAAAGAGATTCTACGTAATTGCGATAAGTGATATGTATCACCTAATAACAATATTTCTCATGAATTTTCTTCCAAGAAGGGCCGTTGGCCGTGGACTTTTTTTTCTTGGCTTTTTTATCGAAAGAACAAAACTGCTGTTGACCCGGGATGGTTTTTACAGCGTCTCCGTTACGGGCTTTGATGGACGCTCGTGAAAGGGATAGTGATCGCAGGGGAGTGCCCTGCGTACGCTAATCAGGAGGGTGTTAGACTGTTGGGTCCCGTCGAGCCAAGGCCTGGACGTACCGTGAGACAGGGCTGGCCTCGCCGCATCTTACGATTCCATTGCTTTTATAGTCTTTTCCACCTACATCTAACCTCTTTTACACGAGTTTGCTAACAATTTTTTTGAACATTGCTTCGGCTCTTCGGCTCTAGTGGTTAGAAGCGTTTATCGTTATGATCGTGAGTAACAAAATCTTCTAGAATTTCAGCGGCAACTTAGTTAGGAATAAAGATATGTTGATCGTATTATTCTTAATTAACTATGCTAATTATATTTATTGCCATGTATATTGTTATATATTTTTTTATTTATTTATATTACTACATCATAGCTAAGGTATATATACGTTACAGATTACAAACATTACGGTTTTGAGGTCGATTGTCACTCGAGAGAATGATTGTTGTTATTTCCTTGTTCCAGTTCTGGTTGAGTTACACTATTGAACATGCAATGTTGCCAAAATTGGGCGGAGAGTGAGGAACGGAGTGTCTCAACACTGGGTTCCCTAATTGAAGCACACAACCTCCACATGTATAGCCATATAGCTTTAACTAAGCAACGACGATGTCCTCATATTAGATAACAATTTGTAACTTATTCTAGATTATATTCTAATATATTGACCTCTGTAAACAATTAAATATTTATCAAGGAATATAGCTGATAACAGACAAGGAGACACTAATGTATAGGAACATATTCATTCTATGTCATTGATAAGGCTATTTAATGAACTCGTTTAGTTTAGTTTATTGTTTATAATAAACAATTGTTTTGTCAATAATTGGGGTATTTTTCCTTTGAATTTTGTACAGAAAGTGGAAGATAATAGATTTTTATGGTTAAATTTGAATTAAGTAGCTATACGTTTTTTACGCATATGTGAGTAGCAGTGAAGAAAGAGAGAACAAAGTCTTAAGTAACTCCGTTCACCACTTTTAGCCCAATTTCGAGAAATGTCGAGATATTCTAGTCATTCACGTTGTATCCTGGACATAGCAGAGTAGACAGGGAATCTGGGAACCTAGTGTTAAGACACTTCCGTTTCTCACTTTCCGCCAAATTCTGCAGGCATTGCGCGTTGAGTGGTGGAACTCAACACCACGCTTTTCCTTGTAACCAGAGAATAGAATGAAAATATTAAATATTTAATTCCCTCGAGTGGCGATGTCTGACTTACAGACATTCACTTGTACCCCTGCACCACAAAATTCTAAATTTTGGTCTCTATATTCTAAATTCATCTATTTATGCATAGTTAAATTAATAAAATCTGTTTATGTTTGCTTACTATTATTATAAAACTGAAGAGTTCGATTGATTGGACGCGCCAAACTCAGGAACTACTAGTTCGAATTGACACATTCCTTGTGTCAACTATAAGTTTTATTTGACCAAGAGTATGGGATTATACAGTAATAGTAGTATAGTACTATTAGTATAGCGATAGTAATATATTATTAGCAATATACATAAGATGATATTATGCTGTAAGATGCAATGTATCATTATCAGATTATCTCGAGCTCGATGACTTTTTGTTCAACTTCCGGTTGTTTCCTCCAAGTAACAGATTTAGTTCTCGGTAATCAAAGAGCAAGTTTCAATTAATCTATAATGTTATTGACATTCTTATTTAGGAAACTTATAAAAAATTTAACGTAGCGGGATTTGAACCCGTGCCTCTTGGACGGTTTCCAATTTTAATTAAATTTTTATAATTTTTCTAAATAAGTATTAATCAATAATCGATAACTTGAAAAGGGAATTATACAGTTTGGCTGGCACACATATAAACCATAGAAAAACTGATACATTAATAGGTATATGTTAAAGCAAGGAAGTTCCACCTATTTTTACCTCACACAGTACTAATCGTCAGGCCGTCGTGGCGCAGTGGTACGTCTGACTGTAAGAGTGTTAGTCGTGGGTTCAATTCCCACTCGGAAGAATGAGGCAAAGTGCGGCGTAGAGTTCTCGCCGCTGTCTAAATGTTGTTGATTCACGCAAGGTGGTAAAAAATTGTCGTAAGACAATTCCGTTCCCCACATTCCGCCGAATTCTGGAGACTTGCGAGTTAACTCATCGCCGCATTTTGGCACGTTACCATAGTGAGGAAATGAAAATGTTAAATATTTCATTTCCACGAGTGGGAATCGAACTCACAACCTGTCGCCTTTACAGTAGCACGCTTGTTCCCCTGGGCCGCGACTACCCTCTACATGATAGATATGTCTATACTAATATAATAAAGCGGAAGAACAGAAGGAATTGTTTAAACGCTAAGATCTCTGGATCTACTGGTCTGATTTACTTATTTTTGTTACTTGATTTTGTATGAAAGCTATGTTCTTCAGGAGTGCTATAGGCTATATAATATGGTGCAAGTCTTAGTTAGATTTAAATAACGAAATAACGATAATAATGAACGCCATCGAATTGTTTTAACTATTTTCTACAAAAATAGTAAAATACATGTCAGTATTTTGTATGGGAAAAATGTTCTATTTTATTACTACAAAAAAAAGCCCAAAAAAATAAAAAATCGAAAATTGCACGGTGATATTTTAACGTTTTTTATTTGACAAAGATATTGAAACTTACGAGCGAAAGTTATTCCATCATCAAGGAAATTTAATGAAGGTAAGCTTTGGCTTTTAGAGCCAAGGAAACAAGACGGCCGTTTATTTAAAATAAAATCAAATTATTAATGAAAAGAGGCAATATAAATATTGCTTAAAAATTGTGCTTAACTTTAAATAAAGTTAGCTTTTATTTACGTATTATTCTATTCAGATATGGAAAATATTATACTAATTGATTGATTTGAAAATCGTATTCAGCCATTTAAACATTATTGTTATTATTTTTGTAATGTTAAATCTACTTTATCGTTTTGTATGTTTAAATTTGTGTACGACCGAAGGTTTGGTTTTGGTTTCAGCCATAGTTTCAGTTTCCGCCAAAAAACGGCCGAACCCAAGCCAAGTCCAAACTAAGTACTTGTCAGGTATTCTGGCAAAATGACTTTGTTGCTATGAGCAACAAAGTCATTTTATCAATTCCAATTATTATTGAATAGTCTCAATAACTTAGGTGATGACAGGGACAAGGGCGTGGTTAATTCTAAAAACAAAAATTATTTATCTAAAATATTTTTTGTTTTTAGAATTAACTAAAATTTTAGAGCCCTATATCATTTATTTCATACGTTACATATAAAAGTCAAAACTTATATTATATTAACTGTTTTTAAATATTATTTCAAGCTAAGGTTAGAAAAATATTTTTAGAAGACATATAACAATTATAAATATTTTTATTATACGATGTGGATGACGATGTACGTTTTTTTATTTCTCCACTTTTCAATTCTAATTAGACAAATAGATCGAACAGGCAAGAATTTTATTATCTTAAGGTTAATCATGTAGTATTTTAAAATTAATATTTGATAAAAATTTATTTAGTATAATATGAAAGTTTACAAACAACGTTTTAAAATATGTGGTCTAAAATTTTATATGTAAAATTTTGACAAATAACCTTGGGGAACAGTCATTTTGCGGCATGGTAGCTCAAGCTCAATTCCGTATAGACTAATGTACTAAATACTAGAAAATTATTAGATTTGGCCAAATTGGCTCTAGTTTCTGATACAAAAACTTTTAGCTATTTCATTGAAAAAATCTAAATAAAAATACTATTATATATTGTAAAAAAAATCTAAAAAATAAAATACTTATGTTATTTTATCCTTTATAAGAACGATTACAATAATAATAAAATAATGAAAACAAAAATTGTTTATGCTGTTCCTCAAACAAATTAAAAAAATATATTTAAAAACTTTTCTGGAAGCTTTTCTGTCATGATCTTGAGCAATCAAAACAATCTTTCATTAAAGTTCAGTATATCCGGGAATCTGTCCAAATGGACAGATTGTAACATAATATATTTATATGATCATATTAACTGCTAATTGTGAAATATCTGCACAATTTTATCATTTAAATCTGAGTAGTCTCGTGTTACTATTCTAGTACTTTATTATTTCCAAAATGTGACTTGTTGAAAAATTTCTTTTTTAAGACTACGAATTCACAGACCGTGCATGACCATGCATGATTGCTCTTGATTTTTCTATACTGAGGGCTGGAATCTTTTGACATACTTATTTAAAATACTCAATAGTCTTATCAGGTCTTATAGGCCCCGACCCTATCATTGGCACTCCAAATTTAAACTATTTACATCCACCTTGACTCCAGTATCGTAAAGATTTTACACAAGGCTGGTTTGGCAAGGTTTTGGACCCAATTCATTCATTCATTTTTTATGCCAAAGTATGCTTGGTAGTTATTATTTGAAATTGGGTGATATGTTTTCTTAATATTTGTCAAATTTGCCACTTTATATAACATAAAATGTTGGGTTTTCGTAAAGAACTTTTATACTTTTAAAGTCAAAAATCATATAGCATATATGCATATTTTGGGTGTCTAAGTGTTTTCAAAAACAAAATTTTAACGTTTTCAAATTTTGTAACCTCACAAAAAATGACTTCAATTAGGCACAAACCAAAGAAAACAAAAATCCCGCAAAATACGTTTTCTTTACCATTTTATTGCAAAAAAGAAACTTATATCTCGAAAACGGTAAGAATAGTAGGTAATGCACCTCTATCGACTGTTTCAATTTGTCTTTATACAGTATACTAAAAAGTTTCGGTTTCGGCTGAAACTGAGACCAAATCCAAAAAATTTCGTTTCGGTTTCGGTTTCGGCCGAAAACCTCGTTTCGGTCGGACACTAGTTTAAATAACTATATTAAAAACGTAACGTTCCATATTTTAGAAAACTTTTAAAATTATACAAATTTTAGCAATCAATTAAAATTTCAATAATTCCAGTTCATTTTTAATTAAAACAAAAATATATTTATGATACTTTAAATTCAGAACAAAAATAAAAATATATTAGCTATGTAATATATCCTTTATACATTTAACTAAACATTTATTTACATAATTTCCTACTCAGATTAGATTGTAACTTTACTCAAAGACTATTTAAAGACTACACAGTCAACTATTAATATTATTATTTTATTATTTAAATTAGCTTTATTTAAATTAGCTTTTATATAAAAAAATTAAAAGATAAATACATACACGCTATACTAGTATGTGCCTGGTGCAGCTTCCCCATCTTAGTTACTCTCAATCCACTACTGTACGCCACTCCAACACAGATAGCACTACTAAAACATTTCGTTAACATTTAATTACATAGGCATTAATAAATATTTAAATGTACATATATATCATGTAAATATAAATATGATAGCAAATCGTACAATCTTCGCTGATGAAAATATATTTAAATGAAAATCATTTCACTATCGCAACTATGTTTGAAGAATCTCGAGATATTAACAAGATAAGTGCAGAAACAAGGAAATGTCTGAAGTGATGAAATTTATGGAAATATTTTTTTCTATGTATTATATTTTATCTAGAGGCCAGTCGTGGCGCAGCGGCACGAGGTGTGACTGTAAAACCGACACGCAACCGAAGTTTGTGGGTTCGATCCCCACTCGAGGAGATGAAATATTTACTTAAATTTATATTTCCATTTCTTCGCTCTGGTGTCGAGGTTAAGCGCGACGTTGAATTCTGCCACTTAACACGCAATGCCTCCAGATTTCGGCAGAAAGTGGGGAACGTCTTAACACTAGGTTCCGTCTGCCTACCCTGCTGTGTGCGGGATACAGCGTGAAGCTGATTTATTTTATTTTATATTTTATCTATTATTCGATTTATATGAACATGTTATGAAATTTACAATTTAAAGTACTTTAAATAATTTTTTAAAAATACAACGTGATAGTGAGATTCTTGATATTACCATAAAAAATTATATACTTTAGAATATCAATATATTTGAACCCCACATACATTTTTTGACTATAGTTTGACTATTTTTTTTACTATAGTTTGCCTGGTGAAAAATACAAACACGGTAAATATCCACAAAATTGATTTAAAGCTAGTCAATTCTGGTAATGAAAATACATTTTTTTTACGGTTTCATGATTCAAGTACATTTTCTAACATGTCTTTCAGCTAGCGTTATGAAACTTTTACAGTTTATTCTACATAAATACCAGTAGTTTTTAAAATTACTTGTGGAAAAAATTACCAGTATTTTTTTTACCTTAGTTTTTGCTGAAATTGAACTTTTATAAAATGTATTATTTATACGATCTTATTTTCGACATTTATAGACCCAAAGTTTTTAACTATTATACCTTATGAAAGGCCTATAATTGAGCTATATTGAGGAAGTAAACCACGAACACCGGCCTGTACTTACCAATTTTGTTCAAGATCTGTTTTTTTTCCAAAAAAACTCAAATTCTCTCTCATTACGTTCTCAAATTCTCTCTCATTATTATAATTTTTTTTAAAGGTATTTGGGATATCAGTTACATAGTGTGTATGTCCATTTCCTTAGCACGCCTACAACTTAAATAGCTGGACTGCTTTTGACATATAAAAATAGTCCATAAATTCGTCAAGTGACAAAAGGCTATATATATTTTTCTAAATGGTGGCAAATGAAAATTGAATAGGCATGTTTTTTTATTATTTTTAATTATAAATTAATTTATTATTACTGCCTATAACGAAAATTAAATCAAAACTGATTATTTAACTTAATTATAAGTGATGAACTGCCAAATAATAATAAATGTGTTTTTATTTCCCTGCTCTGATAAAGCTAAGTGCGGCGTTGAGTTCCGCCACTAAAGACTCCGTTCAGTGTCTTCACACTTGTTTCTTTCTACCTTGTTATTTGTTGTAGATAGAAAAAATTACTCATCTCTTAAACATTAATTCTATATGCGGACAAACTAAAATTATTAGGGTCAAAGCTGTCATCTATATGCTTATGTATATAGGTTCAATCCTATAAATTATGCATCCTAATCGTATTTATTTACAAACTAATTCAATATATTTAAATTAAATTTTAATATTCATTTTATATAAAACTGATTTTATTGAAAACATCAAATTATAATATGTCAGCAAATTATATAAGAGAAGAAACTAGAGACAGAAGCGGCCAGTCGTGGAGTACTGTGGCGTGGGGTACAAGTGTGTGACTGCCGTTACAGGTTGTTAGTTCCGTTGCTCACTTTCCGCCGCGGCACTTTCCTTCCGGCGGAAAGTGTTGGGCGGAACTCAACATCGCGATTTGCCTCGTTACCAGGGCGAGGAAATGAAAATATTAAATCTAGAATTTATTCGGGTAGGAATCGAACCCACAACTTGCCGCTTTACAGTCTGGCCACGGCACCCAATACTAACCTATATCAATAACATCACATACATACACGTCAAATTGATAACCTCCTTTTATTCGAAATCGGTTAAAAAGCGTGGAACCACGGTTGTTGACGGTTTATCAGTTTTAGTTTATATTTATGATTAATGTGTGCACGTGAGAGACGATTAATAATAATAATAAATTGCTTGTAACCAAAAGTGTTTGGACGTATTGTTTTGTTTTCATTTTGGTAAAACTAGGTTCCCATGTTCCCTTTGCCTATCCTGCTATGCGTGTTGGAATATACTACGTGAAGCTAAAAAAAGTCAGTGTTGAATCACTATAAATGAGTAAATCAATAAACATATTTGTATATTCTCAAAGGCGTTTCATATATACAGAAAATTACCATTATCTTCTTTTTCTTCACAGCTTCTCGTTTTCAATATAAAAAATAAATAAATTTATTGCTAAACGTGGCACATGGGCACTGGCATGTGACTGCAAATTTCGATTCCCAGTTGAGGAGACGAAATATTTAATATTTTCATTTCTTTGCTCTGGTGTCGAGGCAAAGCGCGGAGTTTACATGCGGGATTCAGCGTGAAACTGATTTATTTGATTTAGAAGTAATCATTACCGTAGCGTTTGGCGCCCCGTTCTCTCTGACTACCCCGCAAGGGATAAAGCATGAAGCTAAGTTAAGTTAAGTTAAGTAATCATTATACTACTTTTTTCACATCTTCTCATTTCAATAAAAAATGAAAATAATTGAATTTAAGGCCAAATATGGAAATATATGGAAGACATGCCCGAAAAATATTATTCAGGGCATTTATTAACACGATAGGACTCAAAATAATGACATATTTTAAAATGTTTGTAAATACAGTGTTCACTATTGTATTGTGGTGAACTTCTCTTAACATTTGGTGTATGTTTTATTTCAATTGGTTCATAATTAAAAAAATACGAGTATATCACTTTTAAGCGGACGAAGTCGCAAGTGGATCACAAGTTCTTCAACATATTTGAAAATCTTATCTATAAAGAAAAACGGACCAGTATTGAAGGTTAACGTCATGGTCACAGGTTCGATGCCCATTCGGAGGAATGAAATTATTTTAATTTCCAAGGCAAGGTTTCCGCGGCCTTGCGCATTCAATATCCAATGTATTGAAACTATCGTCGTAGATAATAGATAAAAAAGGAAGATAAGATAAAAGTTTTAGAAAATTGATGTCTCACAACCATCACGGGTTAGTTAATCTTTAATCTAAAATAATCTAACGATATCATTCCAAATATGGGCTAAACACCTGGACTAAATATAGGCTACTAGTTCTAACAAATTACATTAAATTCTTTAGGTTGACAAGCAGAAGGTGACAATAAGAGCTGAATCTCCATTTAAAAATACAGACAAGGGAGTTTGGTGTACAACTCAAATATTGTACCCCTCAATAACAAATTAATTAAGCTTTAATTGACTGGAACGGTTATTTATATATATTATATTATATATATATTATAGTGGTTTCCAAATTACGGAGGAGTACCGAGCACATAGCAGGATAGGCGAGGGAACCTGGAAACCTAGTGTTAAGACACTTTGTTTTCCATTAAGACACTTCGGTTCCCCGCTCTCCACAAACAATGTCTGTGTGTTCATTTTAAACGTTTTTTAAAGTGTATTCCACACTTAGGAAAGAAAGATACTTATTTAGAAAACGTAAAAAAATTTGAAGTAGCGGGACTCGAACCCGCACCTCCTGAAAACCGACCGGCCAACCTGGTCGGTTTGTGGGCATTGTGTGTTCAGTTGCGGAACTCAACTTTGCAGATCGCCGCGTTTACTTCATATATCATTAACTTTTGCCGCACATTTTTTTTTTCAAAAACTTATACATTGTCTTATAAACGAATTTTTAAATGGATACAATCGAATACTATAAGAGGTTTACGGTATTTAAAATATATTCTAAAAAAAATGAGCAATCTTAGATTGTAATTTATTAGCGTATTATGCCTATTTTTAAATAATCTTTTTAAAACCATCTTAATATTGTTTATTCTAGTATTATTTAGTTTTAACTTTTAGTTGCTGTAGGGATGATGAAATATCAGTAAAGGAAATATAAATAAAGTAAATAAAGACTTAACTTTAATACTCTTTGCATGTTTGTATTATAAATAGTACATGTTGATTGTTTCTAGTTTTACCGAGCAATCCAGTAAATATTTTTTTCAGTTTCACGCTGTATCCCGCATATAGCAGGATAGAAAAAACTCCGCATTGAGACTTACTTCCACGGTTTTTAATGTGATTTTAAGGATCTGTACCTCAAAAGGAAAAAAACCCTTATAGGATCACTTTTTTGGTCAAGATCTCTTATATTCAACTCGCACTTGACCTTTTTTATGTTTAACACAGCATTATTGGTTATTTTTACAAAAATACTAAAACGCGAGCCCGTCGTGGCGCAGGGACACAAGTTCACTACATTGAGAGACTACGACAATATTTTTTGGTTATTATAATGTTATTTTGATGAATATTAGTAATTTTACTTAAAAGTGTAGTTCTGCCAATATAGCGATATTTTGTAAGTGACAAAAAAATACTAAGTCCTATATGCTCATTTTAAGAATCCCGTATCTCAAAAGAACAAAAGAGAACCCTTATAGGAGTACTTTGTTGGCCGCCTCAGAGTGCTGTAAAATATACGTCGCCGAAAATTTACCTTTTACGGAGTGCCCATCATCGGATTTTAATATTTTGTTTTTTATTATAAACTTGGTCAATATTACTGTAGTACATCATACGACTAAAATTAACACTAAAATGTGAAATTTTATTTTTGATTTTTAGTTTTTTTTTTATTTTGATAAATATCCTGAAATAATTGGATTTTACTTGTGATATAATCAAATTATTCAGTTAGCTCTTAGACTCGCTAGAAGTATAACTTTTTACCGCATATTTTTCATGTTACACGTAATGGAATAAAAACTAAACCTATAAAAATCGGCGTGTTTTCTTCTCAGGATTACAATTTTCCTATTTTATCGATGTTTCATCACTAGTAAATAATTTAGGGTTCTTTAATTTAATTGAGAATTAAGCTCTAGGGATTGCTGCTAAATTACACAAAGATTATAATAAAAAACAAAATAATAAAATCCGATGATGGGCACTCCTTTAAAGAAAATTTTTCCACATGACGTATCTTTTACAGCACTGCGCTCCTGTCCGTATGCCAAGACCAGGTGGAAATATCAAGCTAAAATTAATATCAAATATTCACATCTTCCTGCGATCGAAGCTCAGTATAAACTAACCGTCTACAATTCTACATCAACGCAATCATAAGTTATGAGCATTTTTGCTGCATTTTATATTAAATTCGCCACGTAATCAATATCCTATCTGATACCTACTTCACGTAGTGAGACAATAGAAATAAAAGGATATATTCGAAAAGTGAAAATTTATAGGAATAGAGTATGTAAAATAGAAAAAAAAATCTCAAACTTATAGTTGAAACTTTTGTCTGTTTGTCAACATAAGTTGTACTTCCCGTTGAGCTACATGAAAGAGGCACGGAACCCGCGGTGTGGGTGTCCAACTCGCACTTAACCGTTTATATTTAACCTTTTTAAGTAACATATATAATATAAATTAAAATATGTATAAATATAATTTAGAAAACACCTATTGGCCCAACACCCCCAGTGCCCCCAGAACGACCACTTTCAAGTTGGTAAGTACGCATGCTGTCTAACTATATATTAGACTATTGATCCTCAAAATTTCAGCTTTGCTAAAATTACGTAGGTCTAGGGACCCTGAGATAATGTAGTTAATTATATTATTATTATGTTTAAAGAAACAAAGATGTAGTGTTGATAAAAGTCTATATATAAATTAATTATTTATTAATTGCTGAGTGTAAGAACCCTACAAATAACATTATCAGTTATAACAACATTTATGCAGTTACCGGAAGAAACGCAAAAGTCAAGGTTCAAGACCTTTTTATATGAAAAACATCTTTAAATTTCGAAAGGTTTTGATGTTCAGTTGTCATTTGGGGGAATATTACAATAAATTTACCTGCATGATTTTTTTAACGTTGCAGAGTATGCAGAGTGAATCTAGTGTCTAATCACTTTGCATTCAGCTCTCCCTCGGAATTCGAGACACTAGTTTTAGGTATAACTCAGCGCAACGTTTCGTCTTACCATTATCACGACGGGATAATAAGAATAATTTAAATATTATCGTTTCTCCGACTGGCAATCGAACCAACTACTATATCGTGTATAATCTAACTATGTCGCCGCCTATCAGTACGCCGTGATACCTCTAGAATTTAATTTATTTTTTCCGCTTCACTCTGAATGAGTCTGTTTCTAAGAGACGAGCAAGGGCGAACGAAGTGATGTGGAAATTTCATTTCAACATTTTTAAATTGTTTTTCAACACTTAAGAAAGAAAAATACTAGGGTTCCGTACCTCAAAATGATGGAAAACGATGCATAAACGAAATGTAATCACGCGAAATGTATCAATAATTTATTAAAAAGTAAGTTTTTTTTTCCTGTATTTGGCCGTGTTGAAAGCAATTGTGACGCAGTGACCCTGCGTGTCACTGTAAACGATACAATTTGTGGTTTCGATTCCCACTCCAGGAAATGACATATTTAATATTTTCATTTCTTCGCTCTGGTGTCACGTCAAAGCACGGCGTAGTTCCGTCACTTAACAAGTCAACACGCACTGCATCCAGAATTCGGCGGAAAATAGAGATCGGAGTGTCTTAACATTAGGTTTCCTCTTCAAACCGTCGCGGCATGTAAACCGTTTATAATCATGTGTCTGTAAATGGTTGTGGGTTCAAAACGCCAAACACGAGGTTGAGTTCCACAACTCAACACGCAATGCCTCGAGCCCTGGAAAGTGGGTAACGGAGTCTTAATATAAGGTTTTCTCTGGCTGCTCTGCTGTATGCGGGATACACCGGGGATCGTGAGGCTGGAATTTTTTGAATTCAATATTTATACTTATAACAAAATTGAAACGGATCGGTGTCTGTATATGAAAGACTTACAAGAATGTTGTGGGAGGCCCCCAATAACATTTTTTGTAAAATATAGGAATCCGTTAAAATATAGGATATAATTTTATTACAATGGGTTCATAAATAAAAAAAGTTATATCAATTTAGATAATTTAGAGACCGGTCATGGCGCAGCGGCACGAGGTGTGACTGCAAAACCGACTGGTTGTGGGTTCGATCCCCACTCGAGGAGATGAAATATTTACTTAAATTTATATTTCCATTTTCTTCGCTCTGGTGTCGAGGTTAAGCGCGGCATTGAGTTCTGCCACTCAACACGCAATGCCTCCAGAATTCGGCAGAAAGTGGGGAACGGAGTGTCTTAACACTAGGTTCCCTCTGCCTACCCTGCTGTGTGCGGGATAC
>JAATLQ010027965.1:0-50479 GCA_013421005.1 Heliconius erato x Heliconius himera | reverse complement strand
TGTACGGGAAAAACTGCGAATGCGTGCACTCGTATTTACAAACTACCTAAATACCGTACAACTCAATATTTTTCTTTAATTACAACAAATTTTGCGAGCAAAATCAAATAAATTCCGAAACGTCTTAATTTACTTAATGAAGCCGTCGTGGCAAAAAGCAGTGGCAAAAAGTGTGACTATATACAAAAAAGTTCGATCTCCACTCGAGGAAATAAAATATATATATTTTTAATTGAGATTGCGTTAAGTTACCTATCAATCTGCAATTAATATCAAATATTCAACCTATAAAGTACTTCAATCACAATCCTGAAATCAGTAAAAAACCATCGGCGGACGAGTCTGACTCGCGCTTGGCCGGGTTTTTCTTAAATAATATTTGTATATTTCGAGCGAGCCTAGGCGCACGGGGACCGCTAATATCTAAATAATATTAAGTAAAGAATGTCATAGGAGATAACCTATCTCTCTTCTTATGATACAAAATTAAGGAAATACGTATGTGAAGATTCGCCACACTATACGCAATGCCTCCGGAATTCAGCGGAAACTAGGGAACTAGGGAAATGTCTTAATGGGAATGGAGCATCTTGCTACCTTCCCAGGTTCCCTCTGCCTACCCTGCAATGTACGAGACACAGCGTTAAGCTAAAAAAATGTATGTGAAGATATAATAGTTTACAACTATTATAATTCAGTACATTACAGTTGAGTTCACTAGTAATTTAAAAAAAAATGCGCGATTTTTTAACATCACTTTAGATGATTAAATCTCACCTTATAATTTCATATAGCCAGCTGAGCAGGTTCTTCTTCATTTTCACCGTGACATCGTCGTTGATATTGCATTCTGTTTTTTTTTCATTTGTTTCAAAATGTATTTTTAATATAAAGCATGCATGAAATCTTTAATGTTTTGATTTTTTTAATATATTTTATTTAAATTTAATAATGACAAAACATAAATCGTTATTATTTTGATATATTGTAATGTAATAATATGATGACATATATTTGCACGTTTAATGTAAGAGATAAGAACCATTTCTTGCATGGAATAATTTGTTGCTATATTTACTTAAAGCTTTGATAATAATTTAGAAAGGTATTAACTTTTTTTCCCCAAAACATTTTACGTGTAACATTAACAATAATTAATAATTGTCGGGTATAAACCGTAATACTATTATTTTGAACCAACTAACAACAAAAAAATCATAAAAAATAATTCAAGATAATCATTGGATTATCTTGAGTTATTTACTTTTTATTACTTTTTTATTATATTGATAATAAAAAAGTTTTAATTAAAAAAAAAACCAGACAAGCGCTGGTGGCTTGAGGTTTTTCTAAAATTCAGGTTTAGCTGAACCGCAGCCCTTTCATGTGATACTTCACTTGAACTACCGGCTTAAATAAACCTTATTTGTAGCGTAGCTGAACTTAACGCCGCGCTTGGCGGAGAAATCGATAATAAATAAAAATACTACTACTAATTGGGGCCCCCAGGTTTGTCTGCGTCGATTTAATTACTCTTACAATACCATTTCCATTTCCACGAAACATGCCATCTTTTGTAAATTATATTTTGAAAATAGCAACTGTTAAACTTCTTGGCGGCTCTTGCTAGCAGAACTGTTTTCCGAGCCGGTGGTAGGTATCTTCCTGTAGTACTGACACTACTGACATTTCTATGTAACTTGAAGATTCAAAAGTGCTTGTAATAGAAAGAATAATTTGATTTTGATTGAATCAGCTTCACGCTGTATCCCGCACACAGCAGGGTAGGCAGAGGGAACGTAGTGTTAAGAAACTCCGTTCCCCACTTTCTGCCAAATTCTGAAGGCATTGCGTGTTAAGTGGCAGAACTCAACGCCGCTTAACATGGAAATATAAATTTAAGTCAATATTTCATCTCCTCGAGTGAGGATCGAACCCACAACCAGTCGGTTTTACAGTCACACTTCGTGCCGCTGCGCTACGACTGGCCTCAATTGATTTAATTGAAAATTTGTTTATTTTCCATTGATTTGATTGAAAATTTGTTTATTTTCTATTGATTTGATTGAAAATTTGTTTATTTTCTACTAATATTTTATAGTAAAAAAGCAAATCATGACCCAATTAGGAATTGATCCCAAAACTAATAGCTTTAATGGGACGAAGGGATAAACTTAAAAAAAATGTCAAAAAAGCTTTTATATTTAATCAGTCCATCTAGATTATTTTCGTAATATAGAGAATTTTCTCACATTTGACAACAGCGTGTCATGTATTATTAGATATGAGATGATTATATAATTTCCCTATATATTTAAACTACTCGTTTAAATACAGAGACCAAACTGAGACAATGCTAATAAAATATGATAACGATATCATCATTCACGTGAATGTACCAAATGCTTAAAATTAGTTCAAATATTAGTTATTTCCTTATATTCGTATATATCTTATAGCTTCACGCTGTATCCCGCACAAAGCAGGGCAGGCAAGATACTGATGTCTCCCCTAATCCAAAGTATTGTATGCTGGCCGGCGGAACTCAACGCGGCGTTTTCTGAATAAGAATCGAACCCACAACCGTCACGCTTATAGTCAAATTCTGAACATTTTGTTTTATTTTTTTTAGCCTCACGCTGTATAACTACACATAACAGAAAACTTAGGAAACTAATGGTAAGACTCTCGGCGCCAATTAAGACACTTCCGTTCTTCACTTTGCGGCGAATTCTGAAGCACAACGGTGATGAGTGGCGGAACACATCGCCACGCTTTACCTCGTTACTACAGCGAGAAAATGAAAATTAATTATTTAATTTCCCCGAGTGGGAATCAAACCCACAACCATCGCGTTTACAGTCACACCTTAATGTCACCAGACCGCGACGGCTTCAATATGTAAATATATCATACTTAAGGGCGATATAAAATTATAAATTTGTTTAAAATATGCAAATATCCAATGTATTGTGTATTACGTAAATAATTACCTAAGCCAGGCAATGAACCTATAACCTAAGTCAATACTAACAAGACTTTCTCTTTACTATCAATGTCACTTTCATATAAAACAATAAACAAACCTCGGTTAGGATTTATAATTTTATCTTATTGTTATAATCTCTGGTAGAAACTAATAAACTTTTGTAATTATATTATTTGCTTCATACCTATTTGCTTGTCACTTCAATAAAAATCCAGTGATATTTATAATAGTACTTGTTTAGAAAACACATAAATTAATTATGTTGTTAGCATAAGCATAAGTTGTAAGAAGCGTATAAAAATTTCGGCGTAGCTTGATGAGAACGTATAGCTTAGTGGTCAAAGCGCCTGGTCGGTTTCCAGGAGGCGCGGTTTCAAGTCCCGCTACGTTCAAATTTTTATACGTTTTTTAAACAAGTACTTTTCTTTCCTAAGTATGGATTAACACTTTAAAAATGTTTAAAATATTTAATAAACAGTATTCTCTTTTGCCAGACGATAATTCTTAGTAATTATCTTTGGGTAGCGGAAATTTGAAGAAATCTCCCTACAGAGATGCTAACAACATAAATAAATTGTAACAAGCGTATAAAAATTTCGACGTAGCTTGATGAGAACGTATGGCTTAGTGGTCAGAGCGCCTGGTCGGCTTCCAGGAGGCGCGAGTTCGAGTCCAGCGACGTTCAAATTTTTATAAGTTTCCTAAACAAGTACTTTTCTTTCCTCAGTGTGGATTAACACTTTAAAAATGTTTAAGATATTTATAATACTTTTATGTATTATGGGTTGTAGATATGTATGAAGCCACGCGATGGTAGAAAACTCAATTTCCGCTCTGTGTAAATGCGCAGAATATCTTTTTTTTTTAGTTTTTATACTGTCACACTATACAAAAGAGTAAGCAGAAGGAACCTGTGACCCAGTGTTATACATATTAAACACTTCCGTTCTCCACTTTCCGCTGAATTTCCGAGGCACTAGGTATTGAGTGGAGTAACTCAATGCCGCGCTTTGCCTCGTTACCAGAGCGAAGAACAAAATATAAAATATTTTATTCCTCCGATTGGAAATCGAGCCCACAACTCGAAGAATACAGCTCACTGACGTGAATCCAAGATGGCCACCGCAATAAAAGAGCGGACTATATATATTTCTTAAATCACCCTATATATGATATGGACATTTTGTTGAGACGGCCATCTTAGATTAAATCCATAGTATGCTGGTTTCTTCTTTTAAAGCCCTTTCATTTGTTACCCATAACGAGGTTAATGTTAAAAGTGTATAGTCCGTCATTTTATTGCGGCGGCCAGCTTGAATTTATTTCAATGTACTGTATTCTTTTAGTCCTGTTGTCCTACAATCATGAAATTGGTATGGAAGTCTTGGTGGCCGAGTCCGACTCGCACTTAACCGTTTTATTTCAATTTTTTTTTAATTTAAAGGTTCTATATACCTACCTCTAAATGGATCAGAATCGTATATCATCGTGTATAATGAGAGAGAACCTACTGTTAAGACACTACGTTTCCCATACATTGCCAAATTTCAGAGCCATTATATAATATGTTGAGTGGTGGAATTCAACATTCACAATTTACAAAAAAAAATACATTTACAGTCAGATGAAGTGCTGCTGCGCCACTGTTTGTTTGATAATATATAAAAATAACCTTTACATAATAATTACATATGACAAGGTTTTAAGCCAACCTTTACATAATCATTATCACAATAGTAAAAAGTGTAATCTGTTGATAACGAAAACTAAAATTACGTGAGACGCGTCTAAGCAAATATTATAATTATTTAAACTATCATTTGTTTATATTCTATTTATATTAAAAATGATATTTTTTATTATAATTTTAGCGTTTTGGGTTTTGTTTTCCACTCGAGCAGATGAAATATTTGATACTTCCAATTTGCTCTGATAACGAGGCAAACCGTGGCGTTCATTTCCGCCACTCACTAATGCCTCAAAAATTCAGCTGAAAATGGGGTACGGTAAAGTGTTCTTATGGAAACGGAATGTCTTAACACTGTACCTATGTAAATTACCATTTGGAACCCATATCAAAAGAATTTTCATTACGAAAAAAAATATTTTGCAGCTTAGAGCTAAAAAAAAATATGGCAGTTACAGACAATTTTTCTTGTAAACCTATTTTGCTCTTAAATATTTGTAGGGGACAGACCTTTTGTGCGTATAAAATGTGAAATAAAAAAAAAGATGCCATCGTGACACAGCCCCCATCCGTCTGCTTACTTTTTTTACTCAGGGAAAAAATCATTTTCTTTCAAAGAGTTCCGCGACTCACCACGCAAATTGAGATAAGAAGTTGGAAACGATGTATCGTGACACTAGTTTATCTTCTCTGCGTACTGCTCTATATGCGGGATAAAAATATGAAGTAAAAAAAATAATAATTGTATGAAGAAGCAGTTTCATAAGGGATATAACATAAAAAAATTACACAATCAAATAGGATAAACTTTGAGCAGTACTAAATGATATGAGAGCATTCACAAATTTTATAAGCAGAAACAGCAGCTGTTATGAGGCATGATGAGCATTATGAGGACTCTCAAAGCCAATAGCCAAGAATTTGATCTTGCCATCAATAAGATAAAGATGAAAATGATAATCGTTATTTGAGCTTAACCAAATAAGCTAAAGATACGTAGTATTGCCAACTGGTGTATGTGCTCGGAACTACATTTATCTCCGATATAATATATCTAACACTGGAAGCTGTGAGCAAGAGATATGTGAAGCTCAAGAAGATATAGAAAAATAGGAAAATAAACTGAGTTAAAAGCCGGCAACGTACCTGTACCTCTAGTATTACACCGGGTCGTGGGCGCCGGTAATTATTTTTTATCAGGTGACCAGTACGCTCGTTTGCACAAAAAAAAAAGAATAACCGAAAACACCAAGGTTCGACATCTGAAAAGTTTGGTCTTCCCTATTTTTGTCTACGGATCTTAAATTTGGTCCTTGCTTTTTCATAACAGCCGAAAAATCAACACTTTGAAGACGCTGGCGGCGCTTCCTGAAGATTCCTTGGACTACTTTCGGCACAAACAAAGCAATATTTAATTTTTCATTTCTTCGCTCTGGTGTCGAGGTAAAGCGCTCAACACGCAATGTCTCCAGCATTTGACAGAAAGTGTGGAGCGAAGAGTCTTAACACTAGGCTCATTCTGCCTACCCTACTACTTCCAGGATATAGCACGAAGCTGAAGAATGTTAGACAAAAAAACGTTCATCATAATTAATTCTTTTATTTTTCAAACACGATGGTTATTGAGTTTGATATAAAATATTTGCCTTGCAAAATGCAGCGTTTACTCGGCTTTCTAAGATGCAATACGAATCAAATTACAGAGTACAGAGCGTAGAGAATGAAGATGTTGTAAAATTTATAAATATTTCACATATAAAAAAAACTATATATTTTAACTTTAATACATTTATTCATTTCGGTAAACTATTTTTTCTCTTCAAAAATAGTAATTGTATAGCATCAGCAGGCAATCCTTTAGTTTCTGGCAGGTAGAAGTGGCTATACAAGGCTCCTAAGAAGCAGACAACTGAAAATATATAAAAAGTTGGTCCTAAGCCACAGGCTTCGACTAGAGGGTTGAATACGATTAGAGTGACGAAGTTCATTATCCACATGCATGCCATGGAGAGACTGTTACATAGACCTCTGACCTGGAAAGGAAATTAAATTAAATTTAGAATTTTTTTTTTTACCCATTCACATTTCATATTTGCATAAAACAAATAAAACTTGATTTTTTTTGGTTTTTTTTTTAATAGTTTCCTTAGTATTCTTGACAAACAGAAAAAGAAAGAATACAGGTTATTAATCATAATAAAAGCCAGAGGACGCCGTGGCGCAGCGGCACAGTGACTTACTGAAATATAATCACGACGGTTGTAGGTTCGATTGAGAAACTTCCCACACATCGCCCAATTTTCGCAAAGTTTGCATACTTAATTAATGAATTCAACGCCGCATTTCATCTTGTTATCAGAGCAATGAAATGAAAATTCATCTCCTCAAGTTGGAATATGGATACCCACCCCCAATCTCGCAGGTGGCGTCCTATTATCCTTACCTCAGGCAAAAACACCTCAGCAGTCAAAACAAAAGGTACTACAGCAGCGCCCAAGTTGTAGACGAAGCTATATCCATATATAATGAACGCTGTGAACCAGTGCGGTGCCCAGTGAACATGTAGTTGAGAGCCGAGGAGGATGGTGAAGATGCCAGATGCAATCGACGTGGATGTCATTAAAAACTGGAATTTTGAATTATTTTATTTTGAATTATTTTATTTCTTATTTATATTTTCAATACAATTATTGTGAAACTAAAATTTAACCTAGTTATTTTTGAGGAGAAACTAGGAGAACTGTCCGGCAGCTATCATCGTCTTAGTATACATTTTCGTTAATCTATGTAAAGGTATATAAAACTCTTCTTTTCTGAGTGATTGAGAGACAACATACACACGAGCCTTCTGGGCTTAATAAATAATTAATTTAAAAAAACAAACGTTTACATTTTTATGGTATGTTGTATTGTACAAATCAAGCTCTTTCATTTGATTCTCATATTAGGTGGATTTTGCAAATATTTGTAAGCCGCCATTATTTTGCAGCATCCATTATGGATCATGTTATTTCATTATCATGCGAACTGAAGTCGTATTTCAAATTTCAACTCCCTCGGACACTTGACAGGAGGTCACATTGAGCTTGTAAGATTTCACACACATACTAATGTCAAGTCAAATAAAGATTGTAAGGGAGTGTAAATAAGAGAGAACCTAAAAGAAGATATTCCAATATATGTATATATATATATATATATAAATAGAATTTGTTTTTCACATACATTAAGGAATCTCTATATATTAAAAAACAAATACATCTAAACACACTGACATAATATCCTTAACTATCGCTACCTATTTACAATGCAGATATATATATGAAATAATAAGCCGACCACATAAATTGTAAATACTAAATTAGAAATATACCACACAATAGTTCACGATAAGTTACCTAAATATAACTTTTTTTATGTTCTCACTGAATGTTACATATACCATAGAAGGTAAGTGAAACCTGGTGTTAAATCACCCTGTTCTCAATTTTTGAAATTTTGCATGTTGAATAGTGAAACTTAACGCCGCGCTTCGTATTATTACCAGAGCGAGGAAATGAAAAAAATACTCCCTCATAACTATAGACAAGAAACTGACTCACTTTTCTCCCAAATTTATCCATCATAAAGGCACTCAGAAGACCAGCGAAGACGTAAGTCACCGCTAACAATATTGAGCACGTATTAGGGTTCATTGTAGGCACAGCCTCCTTGAACAGTGGTTCCGCATACACTTGCAGTACTATTGACCCCATCAAAATTGTTACAGCCATTATTGTAAGGACTGCTAGTAATGCTCGTTTTGACGATTCAGATTTTTCTGTAATATAATGCATATATAAAAAATCTGCCGTGGCGCAGTCGGACTGCGTCAGTTTGTAAACTCAGACGCCATTAAACACGCCAATATCACAACAATTGGGCGGAAAGTGGATAAAGGAGTGTCTTAGTACTAACTCTTTGCCCACCTACGTACCTACTTAAAAAATATATGAAGAGAATCTAGGGATACATCTTTTTTTATAAAAAGACTAGGTTAACGAGCCTACGTCACCTGATGGTAAGTGATCACCACCGCCCACGACCCAGTGTGACACCAGAGAAGCTACAGGTGCTCTGCCGGCCTTTAAGGTCTCTAATATCTAATCTCAGGCATTGAGCTCTGCCACCGCGGAATTGTCGGCGGCATTGTACCTCGGTGATCCCAAGTCGAAACAAAGGGAGCGCCTAGGAGATTAGCTTTCTCTTTGGCCGTAAGGACAAAGATGTCATTTCCTGTAAGTAGTGGCGGAAGCGGAGGCTGGCTAAAGTTGCCAAGTCCAGCCTTTACGAAAAATTATGAGTTTCTGACGGATAGCTCTAGCACCCCGCCGATTTCGGCGATATGCTCGGACCTGGCTCTGGCAATTTGCCACTTAATGAACTTATAGGCTCGGCTATACTTCCTCTTTGAGGCTTTCACTCTCGGATCATAGTATCACGTATCATAGTTCACAGGTTTCGATCCGACCTTCAAAATTGGAAGGCGATGGAAATTTAAGTCCTCTAAATATCGACCGTCAAATGAGGCATAAAATTATGTTCTATTTTGTAGCCGAGGTATTGGAGATAGACTGTGTCACTCGGTCGGGCAATCTGAGTCTTCGTCACAAGTAACAAAACCAGCAGTGTCGTCTCAAGATGGTGGCGGACGGCATTCAGGTTGAAATGTACCCTGATGTTACAAAAGTCCACGTTAAGCGTTGTAGGGGTTGCCGTGGAGCGGCTTCGTTTACTTTGTCTGTAGCATGGTACTCCCTCCCCAGAATTGGAAGGGCGGCCTGAATTTGAGGGTTCAGGAAGGGATTCTCCTATACCAGCGGTGTTGGTACCCTCTTGGGGTAGTTTAACATCTAGTGCCACTATCATATTCGTCTTGGGGTAGTGTATCTCTTAGTGCCACTATCATATTCCAGAGGGGTGGTTATTGTTCGCCGGAGCCCGGCATTACCTACGCGGAACGCAGTGGTATAAAGCCACTACTTAACGCCGATTTTAAATGTCGGGGATGGTAATAATCCGGTCGTGTCTGCCCGTGCGTGTTGCTATTGCTGACGACGTGACTCACCCACACATACAAAGTGATGTCACTCTTACCTTTATCCTCCTTCTAAGAGAATTCATTAAGTAGAGGAACCAAATGTCCTCCTTTTAATATTACTATTGACATCTTTTATAAAAAATTAAGCCAACTCCTCGTTCCATTTGCGTCTAAAAAAACTATACCTTTTTATTTTTTATACTAGACTTGCGTTTGACCGCATAAAGCCTGATGCTAAGCGTTGATGCGATCATAATAAAGTACAGATATTTATAACAATACATAATACTAACTTAAAAATTGCCATGCTGATTCCTTTTTCACTTCTTCCGGTTGAGCAGTGAAACTTAGAGGCTTCTCCAAAAGTTCCGTCTCTTCTTTTAAATCTAAAAAACATGTCAAAATACTTTAAAGTTGTTACAATACCTATTGCTTAAAATATTTTTTATCAATATAAATTTCTACTGCATTTAGCAGGCTAAGCTAAAAGAAAATAATGTTAAAAATATATATTACATGGCGAAACTCAACATTATTTCTGTCTTACTAGACCAAAATAATGAAAATATTTGATATATCCTCATTCGCACTTATGGAAATTGAAAACCATTGTGTGTGCATTCACACATATCGTCGTCGAGAAAAGCGTCTCTGCCTGCCGTACTATCAAGAAAAGCGCGAAGTACAAGGTGAAAGCGCCTGCGCTCCTTTCACGGGAGTAGCAATTAAACAAAAAACTAAAAGAATACTATTAAACGTTGCCAATCTGCGAATTTTCATTCTCAAAAAACATACCAGGACAAGAAAGGAATATCTCTTATCCTATTTTACGCAATTACCTATTTCCTATAATAAACCTAAACAACATTTAACTTCACTGCAAATACCTACGACTCGATTTCGTGAATAAACCGAGTGCAATGTTGGCGTTTTGATAGAGAATATTAAAACGATAATTTTATTATTTATTTTGTTCTTTTTCATTTCTTTTTTGTTTTAATTGTATTAAAACTGTGCTTTCATTTGAAGTGGTAAAAACAAAAACACTCTGTATATTGAAATATTACCATTATTACCATCCTGTAATTTTTGATTTATTCTAGGATCCAACTGTAGTTTAATCTTCTTGATCTCTATCTCAACTTCTTTAGAGGCGACTTCTACGCGAAAATAAAAGGCTATAGCTTCAGCTGCCTCCTGAAATTGAAAACAATAAAAAATATTAATAAACTTGCCACCGAGAAAGTATTATTAATATATAGGCCTTTTCGTGTGTAATCGTATGTGGTAAAATAGTGAAATTTGAGTTAAAACACTCCGCTCCTCATTATATTACTTATATATTTATGGTATATGTAAGAAATAGAACGAATTATTTAATAGAACTATTTATTGAATTATGAACATCATCATCATGCACTTTATATAAATAGATAGAGCATCTAACTAAATAAAATAGATCAAGCTTAGAAATATAATAAAATTACTAGAATTGAGGCCAGTCGTGGCACAATGGAAGTGTGCGACTATAAAAGCGACAGGTTGTGAGTTCAATTCACATTCAAGGAAATTAAATATTTAATATTTTCCAGCCATCAACATGTACTGCCTGTAGAATTCTACGGGAAGTGGAGAACGAAAGGGTCTTAATAGGAAGAGATTGTCTTAACATTAGGTTCCCAGGTTACTAATTAAAAAAACAAATTGTAATAAAAAATAAAAACCGGACAAGTGCGAGTCGGGTTCGCACACCGAGCTTTTTCTTTAATTCAAGCTTAGCTTAGCCAAAGCCCTTTCATCTGATACCTCACTTCACTTGAACTAGCGGGCTTAATACCAAATTTTGCTCCATTTGAGGCTATTATTTTTTATAATTATATCACAAATTTATAGTTTTCCGATTTTATCCTAAACTAGAACTACCTGTAGATGCTAGGTGCTAAATTTAATAACTCTAAGTTACCCCAAGTACCCTATTCCTTTTGATCCCCTTTATAGTTTCGAAATACGTTTTTTACAATTTAAGTCTACTATTATTTTTTAGGATTTAACCACAAATATATAGTTTTCAGAATTTTACTGACCTAGTACTACCTGTAGATGCTAGCTGCCAAATTTTAATAATTCTAGATTAACCGGTAGTACCCTATTAATTTTGATTCTTTGATTTGATTGAGTTTTGATAAGAGGCCCCATCTTTTTTTAAGTAAATGTAGATATTTTTTTTGGAAAATCATGGGTCCAGCAATTTGAGTATATGGTTTCAATTTCAAGTTGATAACTCCAAGCGTTCCTGAGATAAAGGCTTTTGACAGGCAGACAGACAGACAAACAGACAGACGGACATTAAAGTGATCTTATAGGGGTTCCTTTTTTTCTTAAAAGGTATGGAACCCTAAAAACAATAAAATCTTTCCGGATAAGCCGGAGGAGAGCAGAAAAAATAAAAAAAAAAAACAGAACAAATATCTACATCATATACTTCACAAGTTCACAACGCGTCTTTAAAAACATAATGACATCTTCATGACAATAAATGTATTAAGTAATATTATAAAACGTAAACAACGCAAAAATTTCCTTATCTTCTAATCTTTTAGACTATAAGGAACATTATTATAAAAATACTTTAAATAAAGATGTATTCACGTTTCAGTCATCCTTTAAAAAAAATATGTTAAGTGATAATTATAAACCGAAAAGAGAAAACCATCAGTCATGGCGCAGGGGCACAAAGTGTGACTGTAAGGACGATGATGGGTTCGATCCCCACTCGAGGAAATGAAATATTTATTTTATTTTTTTTTTTTAATTTCGTAACTCTAGTATCGAATCAAAGGCGAAGCATAGGGAAGTCCTTTTAATACTGACTAGGTTTCCTCTGCCTAAACTAGGTTAGGTTAGGTTAGAAGAAACCTAGTCGTATATATGCGGGATACAGCGTGAAGATATGTTATGGTAAAATTCGTTCCTTATTCTTCTATTATTTATAACTTAACTTAGCTTCACGCTTTATTATTTATATTATTTATAATTTTTCTTAATATTTATAAAAAACAAGACTCACCTTTTCCTTTCCATTTTTCAATAAAAACACAGGCGACTCCTTCAATATCATCAAAAGCAGTATATACGCAACAGATAAAACCAAATGTACATAAATAACATTATAGTACGATAAATAACCGCCAAGGGCATACGAAAATAAGAGTCCTAGAAAGAACCCAAATACGGTGGAGGAAGTGAGACCTCCTCTTATTGAATCGTGACATATCTCTGATATATATACAGAAGACACTGCCTGTCCGGCTGCTCCAAATCCGGTTAGGCATACAGCAAAAAGTATCAGATTTATTGATTTTGTTAATGCTATTATTGACCAGGCTATCTGAAAAGGAATCTATATTTTAATAATGTTATTAGTTGTTATAGATAAGTATGATGATTTTTTTTTATTTTCTCTCTGTATTCTGCATAAAGCGGATAGGCAGATGGAAGTTAATGTTAACCGTCCCGCTTACAATCAGACTCTAGGCCAAGGTGGCCTTATTTTCTTTTTATAATTATTGTTTATTATGTTTTTTATAATCTATTAATAAAACTCACAACATAAGGCACTCCAAATAACATAGCCGAGTATTTTCTTCCAAATTTATCAATAGTGTATCCACAGAAAGGGGTCGCCAGCAATCCTCCCACATTCGTCAAACTCCCTATTAGTGACAATTGGGTGGAAGTCATGGGAGCCTCCAGGACTGTTTCATTGGACTTAAATATGGCATAAGTGTATGAAGGCCAGGCGTAGATGAATCCGGTTAAGGCGACTAGGTTTGCAACTGAAATTGAAGGTAGCAATATTTTATAGTGAGGCGATCATGACTCGGTAGCACAGCGTCTGGCAGTAAGCGCGACAGTTGTGGATTCAATCCGTGTGTGTCTCTACTGTGAGTGATGTAGTTATTTCACATTTAGGAAATTTAAAAATCAACTTCACGCTGTACCCCGCACATAGCAGCGTAGGCAGAGGGATACTAGTGTTAAGACACTCGGGTCCCGACTTTCCACCAAATTTTTCGAGGCATTGCGTGTTGAGTGGTGGAATTCAACGCCGTGCTTTTGTCTCGGTTGCCAGAGCGGAGAAATAAAGATATTAATAGGTAATAATTCATACCATTAAGTAAGAATCGAATCCACAACCCTCGCGTTACAGTTACAGCCCTGTGCCCATGCGCCACGACGGCCTCGTTACATTTTCTAAACAAAAAATATTTAGTAAATTCGGGAGGCGCAGGTTCAATCAAATGCCGCTACATAAAAATTTTACAACTTTCGTAAAAAATATTTTTAATACGAAAATAAAAATTGAATCCACAACCATTTACACAAACAGCTATTTTACAATAACTCGACAATGACGTCAATTATATAGAATTTCACATAAATTTATAATATTTAAATGTAGATTAACAGTAAACACAAATATCGATTGTGAACAATGTAAATGTATTCATATATTGTGATAACGCAATATAATATGATGATGATGATAGAACTATCTAAATCTCTTGAAGGCTCTACGATGCATGTTTTACGAAGTAGGTTCATTAGAACGACTGTTTTATTAGTTAATTTTTTTTGTTATTTTTTTCTATTTACACGCTTTATTCTTAATAGCAGACGTTGCTTGTTATTTGGTAGAACTTAACGCCGCGTTTTGTGGCAAAATACAGTCAGACATTGTCCCACTACGCTGCGACGGCCTCAAAAAATATCTTAATAGGTTCAATAAAAATTCTTACAGTCACAGCAAATAGAATCTCGTATCATTTAAGAAGATTTGGTTGTATTTCAAACATTGAAATTGAAACGTTCTCTATATACTAAACTAGCGTTTAACTGCAGCCTTGCACCGACTGACACTACTGACATTTTCATATATGTTAATGGTTCAAAACTAATTAGCCTAACTAATTGAATATATATTTTGATTTTGAATAGAAATTGCGAAGAGTTATGTATGACAACATGACATATTCGAAGTGCCTGTGGAATCTTACCGCAAGTACGTTGGTAATACGAGTCAGTTTTGAAACGTAAACGTGATGTAATATCGCCTTCCTCGATAAATGAACTATAAATAAATAAATCAGCTTCACGCTGTATTCCGCACACAGCAGGGTAGGCAGAGGGAACCTAGTGTTAAGAAACTCCATTTACCACTTTCTGCCGAATTCTGGAGGCATTGGCTATTGAGTAGCAGAACTCAACGCCGCGCTTTGCCTCAACACCAGAGCGAAGAAATGGAAATATAAATATAAGTAAATATTTCATCTCCTCGAATGGGGGTCGAACCCACAACCAGTCGGTTTTACAGTCACACTTTGTGCCCCTGCACCACGACTGGCCTCTAAATGAACTATCCAACACAATATATATTTTAATTTAAAATCAATATTTCTTAAGGTTAGCTTGATAAACCAAACAAACGTACAGATTTATGTATATAAAAGTATACTCACTTATTAAAGTAGCGCCTGCTTGCATAAAAAATGCAGACATTTTCACTTTTTCACTCATTTTTCAGTCAGCTTACAGCAACTACAACTTTGATACTACTGCTCTTATCACATAACATAATATTATAATGTATTAATAACTATAATATAATTTATGCTAACGTTACAGGGCTTTATTATACTGAATTAGTGTCTCTATATGATAACAAAGAGGAAAGTATATTTTTACAATCTTGTAAGATTTGATGCCAAATCTTGGCGCAGGTTCACAAGTAAAACTGTTATTGAAATGGATTGTGGGTTCGATTTCCACTCTAGGATATTAAAATTTTGAATATTTCATATGTACTGCTAACGATACAAAAAGCGCCGTTGAGTTCCATCACTCAACACGCCTCTAGATGAATGCCTCTAGAATTCGATCAGTGGGACTGTAGGTGTCTCGCCATTAAGACACGTTCAGTTCCCATTGAATGGAGTGTATTAACACTATGTCCCCAGTTTTTTTCTGCCTACCCTGCTATGTTCGGAATACACCGTGAGGCTAAAGAGTAGGTAAAGCAGGGTAGGCAGAGGAAACCTAGTGTTAAGACATTCCGTTCTCCATTTTCCGCCGTATTCTGGAGGCATTGTGTGTTAAGTGGCGGACCTCAATCCCGTGCTTTGCCTCAACACCAGAACAAAGAAATGAAAATATTTTTTTCTATGAAATATAGGTATTTCAATTTTCACATTTCGGTGTATAAGGTCTTTTTTGTTATGCCAAATTTAATAATTTCAATGGGAATTATCCAATAGGTTTTGATTACGCGGCGAATTTTATATAATAAAATAAGGCACCATTCGTGCGTAAATGCTCGTATCTTTTACTTTTCTTCAACTTAGAAGCTTATCTTTTAGGACATTATAAATTCAAGGGACCATACACTTGAATATTTTGAATTAATTTCAACTTGATACCTTCGCGTGATCTCGAGATAAATGGTATTGACGTTTTTCCGTTTTTATTCTTTGAGGTACGTAACCCTGAAAAAAATTAATTACGTCTAATTATTTTTTTTTTCTTTACGATGTATCCTGCACATAACAGAGTAGACAGAGGGAACCTGAGAACATAGTGTCAAATATTCCATTCTCATTCAGATATTTCCGTTCCGTTCCTTTCCCGTTTTCCGATGAATTGTGGAGGCATTTCGTAATGACTGGTCGAACGCCTTTGGCGAGTCACCAGAGTAATGCTATTATACGAAAATATTAAATATTTCATTCCCCTAAGTAGGAATCGATTCCACAACCGTTTACGGTCGCACCCTTGTTCCCATTATCAACCACGGGCTATATTAAATATTCAATTTAAAACACAAAACAACAAGCAAGCTATAATTTATACAGATGTACATACATACAGATTAATTCCTAAAATCATTCACCCCTATTAGGCTTACCAATTAGATGATGAATATTTAAATACGCTGTAAAAGAATAGAAATAAAGAAGAAGAATTTCGCTCTTATGATTTAATATTAAGGGTCTTAATTGCTTGTTACGTTTTTCTCATCTTTACCCATATTGCATTTACATTTTATAACAAGCATTATCTGATAGTGCCTTCTTATTATTTACTTTTGCGTAATATGTAGAGTTAACAAATAAAATGAAATTATATTTTTGTTTTTTTTAGCTTCGCGCTATATTCCGCAAATGGCAGAGAAACCCTGAAAACCTTATATATAATAAATATACTTCTCCAGGGTTCGATGGAAAATAGGGAATGTTTTAATGGGCACGGAGAATTTTCAGTTATAACAATTTTTTTTACATTTTGAAAAAGTGTTATTCCACACTTAGGAAAGAACGTATGGATTAGTCGTCAGAGAGCTTCTAAAAAATGCGGGTTCAAATATACATATATGTTTTCTAAAAAAAAAATAATTTATAGTGATTTTTTTAAGCTTTAAATTGCAATAAATAAGCTGGCTATTTATGAACGATTTCATATTTTTATTAACGCACAATAGTACAAATTGTTATCTCTATTGTTAAGCGCGGCGTTGAGTTCTGCGACTCAACACGCAATGCCTCCAGATTTCGGCAGAAAGTGGGGAACAGAGTGTCTTAACACTAGGTTCCCTCTGCCTACCCTGCTGTGTGCGGGATACAGCGTGAAGTTATCTCTATATATAATAAGACAGTAAAAATATTTTGTCTGTACATTTAGTAATTTTGACTGAAATAGATAGAGGGACACTTAAAAAGAATAATAGAAAGCAAAAAGATTTTTTTTGAATTTCTTGTCTGTCTGTCTGTTTGTCTGTCTTCGTCTGACATTCGAAACGTCTTGATTATATGACTGTTGATAAAAATATATATTTTTGAAGCACTATTATACAATATTTTATACAATAATTGAAATAAATCTATATAAAAATGCCTAAAAACATCCTTTCTACGTGTACTCTGTAATAACTACATATTTACCAATTGTACATTTAGCTAATAATATGTGTAACTAATTTAAAAACTGTACAGGAGTTAATATGCAAACATTACAGTTATTTTACAAAGAATATTATGAATCCTTACCCATATCAATAATTTTACATTTAAGGCTGTTTCTAAAGCAGTACATAAAATTATTAAGTAACATCAGCACATTTAAAAGAGCTTTAAAAACATAACATAGGTAAAAAGAACGTAATGTTACAAAAATATATACATATAATAAATAATCAGCTGTATATTTTATGAAAATCAAATATCAACATTGTTATATTTTATATTTTTTAGTTGGAAACAATCAAAAATTCTTATAGAAGTTACGATAATGTCGTAAAAAATCATATTAGAATATTACAGATTAAAGTAATAAAAAAATCATATTAGAAGTCATTAGAGTTGTCAATCAATTCTGCTTATTAAATCAATCATCATGTTTTTTAAACGGGCGAAGCCGTGGGCGGGCCGCTAGTAATAAATATATCAGGTGCTATTAAGCATGTAACCTTACGAATTTGAATTTTTGTCACTAAGTGTCCTAAATTTCCTACGAAAATTTCCCTAAATTTAAAACAACAATTAATCAAGAATGTTTTTTTTAAAGATATTTAAAAAATCACTGATATTTATTTAAAAAAAGACGAGATTTTTTTTGTTCTCGGGAATTTTATTAGAACAAAAGTTCTAATACTATATGACGCAGCGAATAAAATTAACATACATTTACTCGTATATTGTAATTGAATATCTATAACTTTCATTTTTCGCATTCTTTCCTTTTTTTGTATTGTAAATTTTCATTTCGTGTCAAATGTAGCATTAACGATACATAAATGCCCATTTCTTTTAATTTAGAAGCTTAATTTTTTCTATATTCTAAGGCACCGCAGATATGAATATTTGATAATAATAAGCCTGATGATATCTCCATTGTGTGGAGATATTCGAGATAAACAGTCTTGACAGACGGACAACATATTAAACCTATATGGGTTCCCATTTATTCTTTTTAAGTACGAAATCTTAAAAATATTTAATTACAATTATTTCCCCATTTTTTTTTTGTCATCGGTACAAGTAAATGTATTACGTTGTTTTCAGCAACGTGGCACTGAGTCAAGATAATAAAATTTACTATTTATATAATTTAATAATATTTATTGTATTAATACTTTGACATATTAAAGTGATATTAGATTGTGTTATAATACTAAATATTTTCTATAAGGTAAAGACAGTCTCTGTATACAGTAGAGTAAACAGACAAAACCCAGTGTGCATGACTTAGTTCTTCATTACCTTTTTTAGTTTTTTAATTTTAATTTGCGTTCCGCCACTCCAGAATTCGGCAGAAAGTGGGAAACGGAAGTGTCTTAATGGGAGGTGTATTAACACTAGGCTCTCAGGTCCTCTCTGCCTACCCTACCATGTGCGGGATACAGAGTGAATATAAAAAAAATGGTTTTTATTGTAATTCCAAAAAATGGACTAACTTTTTTTTGCTCAATATAGTTCAGTATTAGGCCTTTTATATAATGTAATATTTCAATACTATCGGCTTATAAATCTTGGAAATGGAAATAACATGGAAATTAAAATTGTTTTTAAATAAGCTAAATTTTACATTGTGCCAATGGGCTATTGAAACCACTGTCATCGTGATTACAATCTGGCATTGTTTTACAGGCTTTTACAGGCTACAAGGGTACACGCAATAGTTTCAATATAATAATTTTTTTTTTTTATTCTTGTACACTACTACTTGTACTTTATATGTTGCAAGATATATTGTTTGGGCGATAAAACTAGAGAGGAGAGTGGGACTAGAAATTAAAAAACAACATTTTTTCAAAAGTATTTATTCAGTTTTATAAAAACTTACATAATATTTACATTATTAATGTATCTATGTATAAATAATAGTTTTTCCTCATTGTATATAAAAATTGAAACTTTCAAATATTTCTAAAAGACAAGTATACAAAATGGAATGTTTCTTTGCAAGGGCGCCTTTTCATAGAATTTATTATGATTATAAATATATATGATTATAATAAACCTACTTGTTAAATAAGCGTTATAACTAATATCTACAAGCCAGCTTATTCTGCCAACTTTTTTTATATAATTTGTTATCTACATCATTACATACGTTAAGAACACTAAAAATTCTTTACTCTTTTCCTATAAAATTTATTAATACTGAACTTAAATAAAATTCAATATGCGTATCGCTGTAGCTAAGATTAACTTAAAACTATACTAGAACTGTAAAAGCTTATGTGAATTTAATAGATCCACGCGTTCTGTGCCAGCAGAAAGACACGGCCAAGCTGCTTAATAGAGAACCAGCCAAAACCAATAATCCACCCCATAAAGCAGCAGTGGATGATATGCATATACCGGTCTCTTGAGGCAAGTCTTCGGCGAAGACTACCCTTAGACCTTTCTCGATAGTGGTCACAGGTTCATAAGTACGGTTCCCGATGTGTATTATGTCACGTCTCTTTCTTCTTGGCTCATAGCTTCCAGGGTTAGGGCAAACTTCGCAGTCAGTTTTGCATAATTCAACATCACATTGAATGATTAAGTCCATTTCGTCAGGGAATTTGAATGCATTGAAGAAAGCATATGCAATGATTGAAGCCCCAGTATTGCCCGTGTCTCTAGTTTTCTGGAAGGCGCCAAATAATTTGGGCTTAAGAATACAGCCGTTAGAATCTGTCAAAGGAACGACGTGATTGTTGCTTGAGTCCCGAGCTACACATTCTCTTACTAATATATCAAAACCAGCATCTCCAGTAACAGATACCACCAAAGTCATAATTTCTCCAATTTTCACCAAGCCATTTGCTTCTGGCGCAAAAGGTCCTCGTCCAGTTTGTATATCCAAACGTGCCATTGCAGTGTCTCCACTGAAATTACTTGTAATTTGATTCAACATTCCAACACTCAGAGATGAAACTAATTGCTTGGTTAAATTTCCTTCCCATAAACATCTTACTCGACGAATGTGATCCCAAACTTCTTGAATGCCAGGTTCATTTTGAAGTACCAACACATTTTCTAAATAAGCTTGACCTTCATTTTCAAAATCACTAAAGAATCTTGTTCCACATTTGTCTAGACTGACTGTAAAAGAATACTTAATTTGATTTGAATTTTCTTTTACGTATACACATTCAGATTCTTTGAAATGGTCTTGCGAATAAATGATACCATTATAAACTTTATTGAATTCTATATTGATAGTCATCATTTCTTTGCCACAATCAACTGTAATATCATGAATATGAGGAGGATGACGATCATCGTCTTGGTCAGGGTTGACAGGAACCTGTGAGGGCTGTTCAACGTTTCCATTTTCAGGTATATCGGGTTGTGGATTCTCTGATGATTCTTCAGTTGGTTGACTAGGCTTGTATGATGGGGAAGTTGGTTGACTAGGTTTAAAATCAGGTTGTGATGGTTGACTAGGCTGATAACTAGGTTGACTTGGCTGGTATGCTGGTTGAGAAGATTGAACTGGTTCAAATGATGGTGAAGTGGGTTGACTTGGTTGATATGATGGTTGAGAAGGTTGATAAGATGGTTGACTAGGCTGATATGGTGGTTGGCTTGGTTGGAAAGGTACTTGTTCAGTCTCAGAAGGTAAGAAAGGTGAGCTAGGTTGGTAAGAGGGGCTTGAGGGTCCTTCGCTATAAGAAGGCGTTGGGCGACTACCAGACGGCGGGTAGCCAGTTGGTGGCAGATAAGACACCGGTTCAAATGGCCTAGGCTTTTCTGGTTTGCCTCCAAAATATTGGCGAGCTAAAAATTAAAAATATTAATTATTTACTTATAATTAAAACATCGATAAATAATAGTGCAGGTGTGTAACATTTGTCTTTTGTGTTTCATACAATCAGCGTGATAAGCGTTCAACGTGAATGAAAGTGAGGTGTATATTTCCAAAATATATAAAGTTCACTTTCTCGTAATTTGTCATTATGTTGATATAATATACCTTAAGTGGATTTTCATAAAGAATAAATTTTAAGTATTGTAATTTATTTGTCTCAGTCACACTAACGCCTAATTCAACGGACCTTTTCTGTTCTTCTGTTGATATAATCCCTGAATCCATTGGAGAAGATTCTGGACCATTTCATCAGCATCAGCCTGCTGTCCTAGCTGGTCAGCTGGAAATTACTTCATCATCAGACTAAACTCTGATTGAGCAATTCCATCACCAGGATTATTCTCATTAAAGAGAGAAGACGGTATCAATGTTAATATCCTCTGTATTATGATTATATTCGATAGTAGATTATATTTAACTTAGAAGATTATATTTAATTAATGAAATGACTAAACGCATGCACTTTTGAAGAAGAATGATCTTAAATATTTTCATACAATTCCGTTAGTAAGTTGTTACTAATTATTTAGTAGCGTAGTATATTAAATTATTTCGAATTATTTTTGTATATAAACAGATACGAAGAAAAGTAATATAAAAGAGAAAGAAAACAATATACAAAAAGTGGCGGTAGCAATTTTGTCTACCTAAGAATATAACTAAAATAATTAATTTTTTTAATAGTAATAAGTTTAATCAAGAGACCTCAGAAGAAGATAGACCATAAGAAATGTCAAAAAAGAGTCGAAAGCTTACCAATTTTGATGAGCAATAAATATAAGAAAAAAAGAAAATGATAGATTTTTTAATTGTATATGACATTAGACAAGGATCACAGTTTTTTTTAATAATTAAAATAATAAACTTATTATAATTTCTAACTTTGAAAGAGTTAATACTATGGACTATAGATAACCTAAGACAATAACTCAACAAGACTTAAAAAAGCATTCTCAGTTCAAAATGAAATATAAATAAAAACAAAGGAAAGTAGAAAATGTTAGAAATTACAGAAATAAAAGTAAGAAAAAAAATAAAAAACACATTTATTGTTTCTTTATATTAGTTTATCATGCCTTTGTATATATGTATGTATGTACAATGCACATATTTAAACAAAAATCACTTAAAATTTTGCAGCTCAGGATTTTTTCAATTCATGAAAAGAATGCAACATTATCACTTTTCTGCTCCGAAAAAAAATATGGAGAAAAATAGAAAAAAAAACAAATAAAATATGAACTTGCATAATAAAAGAACTAAGTATCCTAACAAGTTAACGCTTGTTATCTCTACGTTGTCTATCCTGCTATATTTGGGAGATGCCAATAAAACTATATTTAATGACACTTAAACTATAATTAATCATTAATTTTGTCATCGTTCATCGTCATCATCATCATTATTTTTAGTCTCATTAAGTTGGATGCACCCAAGTGAAGCGTTCGTATTGTAAATAATGTCAATATTGCGTGTTACTCAGCGTGTAGTTGAAATATTACATGTTATAATGATCTTTCCTAAGGTTCGGTGCCTGTGCATGGTATTTTTTGAAATTCTGCAATATTTTTATAATTCTTTATTACTAAATTCCATTATAACATGTTTCTATTTCAATAAAGTAAACTCAACACCTCTGTCCTATAATGTACGTACCAATCCTAGGCCTTTTCGGTTCTGTAAAAATATTTACATTAAATATGTGATTTTTATATTTTACAGTACATAATTAGTTACATAGAAAATATGTTCAAAATGTCATATAACATAATTTATAAGAAATTATAATATGCAATTAAGCTTTAGAAATAATAACTTTAGAAATAATTATATAATTATTTGTTTAATTGTTTATATAATATATTATTTTTGTTTCTTCGTTTTGACGGTGAGACAAAGAGCGGCGTTGAGTTCCGCTGCTTAATATACAATGTCTCTAAAATTGAACAGTGCATGGGGAACGGAGTATCATAACACTAGGTTCCCTCTGTCTACCCTGCTACATGTAGGATAAAAGATACATAAAAATAAAGAACAATCGCAAGATATTCTTTTGCTTTACAATGAATACTTTTTGAGCAAATATCATTAAGTAATAGGGTAGCGTGTTTAAGTTTCCTCAGTCTCAACTCTCCAAGTTATTTTTATTATATGCTTTTTTGCAATATTCTTTGTCGGTATATAACAGAGAAGACAAAGAGAAACCAGTGTCAAGACACCCTATTCTCCAGTTTTTGCCTATTTTAAAAACATTCCGTATTGAATGCTAGAATTCAACGTCGTAATTTGTCGTACCAGAGCTGGCAAATGACAATAATTACCATATATTACATTGAACCAAAATAGCATTAAAAACAAATTTAAAGTATATAAAGCTTCACGCTGTATCCCGCACACAGCAGGGTAGGCAGAGGGAACCTAGTGTTAAGACACTCCATTCCCTGCGCCACGACTGGGCTCAACAAACTTAAAGCTTTCCTATTAATTTCCCATCAGTAAATAGGGTACTTACGAAATCTAGAAGAAGTATCTACAGCACTAGAAAGGGCCACCACGGCGCTAAGTGCTAGCAAACACCACCGCATCATCTGCAAAAAAGAAATGTCAGATTTATAACATGCATTAGTAATTATTAAAAGATAGTTTATCTTTAAAAAAATAAACTACTTTTATTCGTCATGTTGAGATGATGTTTTTATAATTTCACGCTGTATCACGCGTGTAGCGTGTTAAGACACTCCGCTCCCTACTACGACTTAATTTTCGAGATATTACTTGTTGAGTGGCGCAGCTCAACGCAGCACTTTGTCCTAATACAAGAACAAGGAAATGTAAGTAGTTAATTCAACTGTGTGGGAATCGAACCCATAACTATCGCGCTTACAGACAGTATGCTATGCAACTACGACATCATTTCAATACTTTTATTTCAAATTACAAGGTTAGGTTATTATTAAAATGGAATCCACACTCATCGTGTTCGATACGTAGTAGTTCGAAAAGTAAGAGCTGAGTCAAAATCACTTTTAGCTTATTTCTAACCTATCTAAGTTTTAACTAATTGACTGTCAGTTAAGTAAGGTCAAACTAAATGTAAAAAAAGACCATTCACTTACTGATAGCAATGATTAAAAATAATCACACACTCCACTAAAATGTATTATCTATAATGTAATAACGAAACAATATAAAAAAAAAATTAAAATAAAAGACTAAATTAAAGATTTAACAAAATAATGAATCAAATTCGCATTTAAATAAGAAGGAAGACAAAAAAAATCAACCGTGTCAAGGTCTAATTAGTAGCTTTGATAAGCTCCATTGTTCCGCGATAAGCGCGCTGGGATCGAACCCGCACAATACACAATTACTTAAGATTTACGCAATGTACCATCATTTAACGTCAGTCTGTTCGTTTTGATATACACGTATGTATGTATGTATGTATGTATGAGCTGTAACGCGATAGGTTGTGGCTTCGATTCCTACTCGAGGAAGTGAAATGTTTGATATTTTCATTTCTTAGTTCTACCAACAATGCTCAACACGCATTGTCTCAATAATTCGGCGAAAAGTGGAGAATGGCAGTGTCTTAATGGGAACGGAGTATTTTAACACTAAGTTCCCAAGTTCTTTCTGTAGCTAAAAAATGTGGGTAAGACGTTGTAGTTAGAGGAAACCTAATTTGAAAACACTCCGTTCGTCACTTTCTGCCCACCTTTTGATTAATTGCGTGTTGAGGGCAGAATTGAACTCTGCGCTCTGTCTACCAGACCAGAGAAACCCTAGAGGAGAATCGAATTCACAAACATCGCGTTTACATTTACGTAACAATAACGCATATACATAACTCCTCAATTAATGCTGAGACACGTAAAATCCAAAGAATTTTAGAATAAACAATACATTGTTAACAATTATATTTCAAAATATATGTTCTTAAATTTTAGCACTTAGAACATTAAAATAATATACCTTCATATTATATTAATAGCAAAATAATATTTAATAGTAAAATTATCTTCGAGACCTTCGACATTTCATATTCAGAGTGCATCGTTAACTCAAGTGATGACATTCCAATATACAGAGTGCCCTATTGCTTAACATTGTAAAAATTATATTACCAATACTTATTGCGAGTACTATAAAATTATATGAGGCCATTCTAGTTCAATCTAGTGTCGAGGCAAAGTGCGGCGTTGGACTCCGCCAATGCCTATAGAAGTTGACGGAAAATTGGAAACGGAATGCTACTACCCTGCGGGATATAGCGTGACGCTAAAAAAACTGTCTGTGTTCCAAGTATTTTGTTGAACACTCCATCCTCCCCTATTTCGTAAAGCCAACGCCGCGCTTTGTCAATGCAAACTAAAGAAATTAAAAATCTTTAAAATATAAGTCATTCTTGCTGTGGGAATCGTACCCACAAGTATCCATTTAAAGTCAAACTTTGTAACAGTGCACCACAACGGAGAAGATATATTTACATATTACTAGACGACCCGTATTGGATGGACACGTATTATAATAATTAACGTTTTTCACTTCTCCTACATATAAACTATAGGTGCGCCCAGATATCATACTCGTCCGCCCGCGCCATTTTTCGTAAAAATTTGTCCAAAGTTTTTGCTTCACGTATAGTAAGATTAAAAATTTAATTAAATTTGAAGGCATTACGTATTAACTGGCAGAACTCAACGCCGCGCTTTTCCTCGACACCAGAGCGAATAAATGTACTATTTAAATAAATATTTAATTTCTTCAAGTGGGGATCGAACCCACAACCAATCGTTTTACAGCCACGCTTTGTGCCACTACGCCACGACTGGCCTCAGTTAATATATAAGATAACTTTCATAAAAATGGTACTAACTAAATTATTATAAACAATTTCCAAACACGATGATTTGGTCATAAAATGATATGAAACTTCAATAAAAAATCTGATATAATACAAAATTACACAGTCATTATTAGAAAAGTTTTGCTATACCTTTATTTTTGAATACGTGACCTGCGATTAAATAGCAAAGGTTGAGTGGCGCACACTAGCGTTGCAAAAAAAATTATTATTCGATTTTTTTTATCAAAATTTTAAATACTTTAGATTCCCAGGTTCCCTTTGCCTACCCTACTATTTGCGGGTTACAGCGTGAAGTTATAGACATTCAAATATTAAAATGGACAACAAAATGTTGTTTACCTACCTTTAAATGCAAATTAATTGTATACTTAATTACTTTAAAAAAAAATTACAACACATTTTTTTATGAATAATGTAAATTATTCCAAAAATTTAATTAAACTCTCGTCTGCGCATACGCATAGTATTGCACAACATAGCACATTATAACATAGTAAATAAGTGAGATTTATGTAATTTTCTATATTTGTATGTATGTATATATGTATGTATATATGTATGTATGAGCATGTACTTTGTGTTACCGTAGTTTTGGTGAAAGGGTTATATCATTAAGATTGTCATTAGTTTCTTGTATTCAATTGTGAATGATTTGCATTTTTTTTTTCATAAGTAGAATATGTCCATGTATCTATACAAAATATTTAACAGATTTTTGTAGCTTTACGCTGTATCATGCACATAGCAGAGTAGGCAGTGGGAACCTGGGGACCTCGTGTTAAGACACTCCGTTCCCATTTAAACATTTTTATTTCTCAATGTTTAAATAAAAAAATGGTATACGACTTTTTGCCGCTGAATTCTGGAGGCATTGCGTGTTGAGTAGCGGGACTAAACACCGCCATTCGCATCGTAACCCGAGCGAGGAAATAAAAATATTTCATTTTTAATTTCCTTGAGTAGGACTCGAACTCACAACCTGTCACGCTTACAATCGCGCACTTGCACCCCTGACCAACAACTGGTCTCTATATTAAATAGTTTTTTTCAAATAAATAAAAAAAAAATGATGGCAGGACAAAAAAATGAAAATATTAATAAACAATAATTTATTGCCTCGAGTGGAGATCGAACTCACATCCGTTTCGTTACAGTCACACCCATGCCATGCGCCACCACGGTCTCAAATGTAAATTTCAAGTTTAAATTTCATAAATTATCCTAATTATCTTTATATTAAACAATCAAATATAATTAAATAAAATAAAATTAAATAAAAACGAAATTTCAATATAATATGAATACAAACTCAGCAGCCTATATTATATTAATGTAAAGTAAGTAAACAGGACAACCGGAAGTACTGCATTGACTTTCACTCTATAGGAAGCGTGAGAGCTTCTCCAATTTACAGGTAAAATTTAACGTTGCTTTCAAAACATTCTAATGTAGTTGTATAAGGATATCTATTTGAATTGAAATTAACATTATTTGTATCAAGCAAGTTGTTTTATACATGGTGTTTCTAACCTAGAATCTTGTTTTATGGTAATTATTTATATAAAGTGGAAATTAAACTTTATACGGCGGTTCCCAGTTTTATTTGAAATATTACATAAGACTACTTCCTACGAAACTCACCGCCGCGCTATGTCTACCAGAGTGGACTTTTGATAAATACATATAATCCTTCACCCAATAAGATTCGAACCCACAACCATCACGCTTACAGTCAGACGCTATCTCTGCTCCATTACACTTAACTAATATAAGTATAACAGAAGCTAATCATTGAAAAATGTCTTCACTCGGTATTAGAACCCACTGCTAGCGTGGGACGGGAAGTCACAAAAGGTTACAAAATAACGACGTAATATTATATAACTTTGAATGTCAATTGTCACAAATAACTTGTATAATACAATGTATCAAACATATGACAGATGGATGGATCTTCCTTATATGGCAATGTTACGTAAAGATCTACTAACGAATGATCGAACGTACGAAATGAATGGAATTGTATGACTTTTCTATTAGTATGTTAGTAGGAAATGTCAGTACATACATACGTATCTTGTAGAACCACTGGTGACTGATTGACTGATTGACCTGGATGTGACTTTTTAATTTGAACTTTGACTGATGATGTGGGATATATGGAGAAAAATTCTTGTCAACTCATTTTACCTTCACGCATAGGTAAGAGCAACATAGTGTTAAGACTGATGATTGCATATTGAGTGACGGGACTCAACTTTGTCTTGTTACCAGAAAGAGAAAACGAAAATCGAACCCACGACCGTCGCTTCTACCCTCAAATGCTGTGCCGCTGCGCCACAACAGTCACTCACTTCATATCTACTTTTAAATTAAAGTTATAATTAAGTGCTTGCAAAGATAAACAGCTAAAAAATTCAAATGAACTAGTGACCTCCGCCCCATATCATTAAATCATGTAGCTAATATACCTCTGGGCTATGGGAAGGCAATTTAAATTTCTTACGTAGCAACGAAGGCATTGCACACTGCAGTTTTGCAAGCGAGAAAAACAAACACTTGTAGTAATGTTTGTATGGGTTATGCATAGAATCTAGATTTGGTAGAACTATTAAGTATAGAACTAGTATGCAATTACTGATTATTCTTAATTACTAAATAAATAGGTCAGTTATGGCGCAAGGGCACAAATGTAAGGCTAAACTAGACTTAAACAACAGAGTGTGGATTCGATTTCCACTTAAAGAAATATTTAATATTTACATTTCAGTCACAAAAAACATAACTACATGGAAAACTATATCCTAAGCAATTTTAACATAATAAATATTCAAAAGATATGTTATCAATCAATCCACTACTTGAGATCGGGCACAGGGGCAAAAGTGTGGGACTGGTTGTGGGTTCGATTTCACTTTTTATTCACTATTTTTATTTTATTTATAAATCCATTAATAAACTTAGTAGATACATACATATGTCAATCTAATTTATTTTTATCTATTTTTAGGGTTCCGTACCTTTTTAGGAAAAAGGAACCCTTACAAGATCACTTTGCAGTCCGTTCGTCTGTCGGTTTGTCTGTCAAGAGACTCAGGAACGCTTGGAGATATCGAATCGGAATTCAAATATTATATTCAGATTTGCGGCCCCATGATTTCCTTAAAAAAAATATAATTCTACATTTTCTTAAAAAATAAGATATGGCGGTTTATATAGCAAAAAAACGCGAATTAATGCACTATAAATATAAAATAAATCGAATTACGAATTTGGCAACTAGTATCTACGGGTAGTACAAATTTAGGAAAAAAAATAAAAACCACTATTACAAATCTATAGCATTTGTGTTTAACCACAAATGTATAGCATTTGTGGTTAAATCCTAAAAAATAATAGCTTTATTATTTTTTAGGGCAGGGCAAAATTTGGTACTAAGGCTGCTGGTTCAAGTGAGGTATCAGATGAAAGGGCTCTTTCTAGGCAAAGCCTGAATTTCAGAAAAAGCTCGAGACCTCCAATTTCTGTGAGGAACATACGATGGGCGAGCCCGACTCGTACTTGTCCCATTTTTTACTATCGATTCACAGACAATCGCAATCAATTACTCTATCATTATAAACCTTATTTCAAACGATGTAGAGATAATATTACTATCACAACGCACGATTAAGCATAGTGAGTGTGAGAAATTTTCTTTATAACCATCTAATACATAACTATTGTTTTGATGTAATATCGGTTAAGTTAACTGGGTTAAATGTAGCAAAGCGACGCGAAGACTGAAGTTTAACTTTTAACTTTTATTTATCGTCACGGTACTTAGTGTTAACACACTCCTTTCCGCGCACACAGTTTTATTTTTAAAATATAACGTGTTATTTACGGAATTTAACACCGCGCTTTGTTGTGCTACCGGAAAGAGGAAAATAATTTAGGTGAAATTCTAGTGGAAATTGAATTTGCAATGTCGCGTTTACAGTTTAATGCAGAGCCACTGCACCTCGGGCTCTAAAATGTCTAATTTCAAATGGTTTTCTTCATAATAAAATAAATAATATTAAAATAAACTAAACTCCGTAAAAATAATTTAAACAAAAACAAAAACCTTGAACAAACGTTCAAGGTTTTTGTTTCAGTAAAATATAATAAAAATTGTATTTCTGTATGTATCAAAAAGAGACTGACGATTTTAAGCATTAACGATCCATACTCTACATCATTATATAAGGCTACTTATACATTGTTGTTTAGTTATCTCTTATAAAAAACATTTTTTGTAAAATTTCTATATGTTTTTTTTTATTTTGTTTTTTATAAAACAAAGAAAAATTATCATCTACCTTAGATATGTGCTTTGATATAAATAAAACTCGTTTGGGCATCACTTAGCTTTAAAATATAAGTTTGGAAATGTTGTAATATAAATAATTATATAGAGGTAAGGGCCAAATATCTGTAATATAGAATATTATCAGTTTTTAAGTGAAGTATATCTTCGTTCCGGACCAACTAGCAGGATTGTAATAATGATAATAATTCAAATATACCATTTAACAGTCATGTGACTTTATAAAGTTATTTCCAATAAAATTTAAAGTCTCACTAGGTTTTTTACTTTGTCCTACAAAGTATAAGATCTAAGTAGGAAAAAAAACATTTATACTAAACTATTTTCAAATAACAAATAAATCAAATGGAGCTATATAATTTAGGGTTCCGTACGTCAAAAGAAAAACAGAACCCTTGTAGGATCTCTTTGTAGTCCGACTGTCCGTCTGTCATCACCATTTATCTCGAAGTCACTTAGGGTTATCTAAAATTAATAAGTTAGTCAGGTCTACATGCCCTTACAGCACAGAAAAAAATAAACTTCTAGATTCTAAAATTATGCTTTTAAGTCAACGCAAGCATACATAGTTTTTTCTGCATTTTGTACGTAATTCGCTGCGTAATCAAAACGTATAAGATGCACCCGTAGATCTATAGTTATGAAATTTGTAACACGAAATAAGAACGTCAAACAAAAATAAAGGAAAAGTGAAAATATATAGGTATTAAAAATTTACACTTTTCTTAAAAATATATTTTTAAGCTCTAATGTAGTTTATATAAGCATACAGTCATAAAAATGAGTGCATACGCTCGCAAACTTAAACTTAAAAATTTTCTTTGACCTACAATCCTAATATTGGTACGGAACCTACGGTGGCTAAGTCTTACTCCCACTTGATCTTTTTTTTATTTAAATTAAATAAATATAATCATTTATGTTACTTTTACACAATATACATACATACGCCAATCACCAATAATTCCCACAGTGTGATGTAAATGACTTATCATGTATTGTTCATTATACCCGTGAGTTAAACTTAACCGATGGTTTAAACAATTACTCTAATATATTGTACTATTTCAAGCGTGAGATTTAAACTTAACTGATCGTTATTTCGTAGTTAAAGTTAAATTATTTAGAAAAAATTGGGTTTTTATTGGAATAACTTAAACTAGATTAGCGATAGGAATGATAGATTATAACATTGTTTAATATAATTTATGTGTAGTTTGAGAACCTCTTATGACATATATTTATATGAGTAATTTTGAAGGTATCGGCAGTATCATAATAGGCAAAGGTTCGTAAATATAACTAAAATATTTTCGTAATATATCAAAAACTTAGAATTTGCTTAAAAGTTAATTTTAGCACCTCCTGTAAGAATTTGTGTAGTGGTATTTGGTATTTGAACATACATTGTATGCACATCTCTATAAAACTGTTCTTATTTTACGAAGGAAATGAAAAAAATACTATAAATATTTAAAATAACCGCAATTACGGAAATACAATGTTCCTTCTCACGCAATGAAGTAAACAAATATAAATTAACCTAAATACACCTAATTAAAACATTACACTTTTTTAAATAATAAGTTGTTATGTAAACTAAATGTATTTATAAGGGTCAAGAGAGTTGACGATGATGTAATTATGAGCTTATATTATATACAGAAGAAGTTAAATCAAAAATAGATTCCGATTGTTATTAGACCTATAAATTAAAAACATGATATTACATTTTTTTTTTAATTTTTATTTCTTTGGATACTAAAAAACAATAGCAATTTGATCTCTTCAGAACTTAAAACGTGAAATAGATGAAAAGTGAGTAATATGTAGAAACTTTTCTTATATATTACAAGGACCTCCAATTTCGGCCCATTTTTTTTTTGATAATACCTAAAAGAAACAAAAACATATGTTCATCTTACCTAAAATAGCACAATAAAAAAAAAATCATAATCAAAAATAAAAAAAAAATGTGTGCACTGACCCTTATAAGCTCGAACATTTCAAATGTCATTATATAAACGGTTCGTGAGGTCCGTCAATTAGCCAACGCTATTGTTGTTATGTCGCAATATAACATCTTAACCAAAATATATTATTTAGAAACATAGAAATTGGAGCATTTTGTAGTAGCTTGTTGCGGGTTCGATTTCCACTTAAGAATGGATTACCTTGCCCTTATATATATTTACCTTGATAATAAGCTAAAGCGCGGCGTTGAGTTCTACAATCCAACATTCCAGATCTTGAAATTTAGGTGGATGGTCAAGAGTTTATTAATTGTTGCTAGTATCATGTTATATGCGGGATACAGCGTGAAGCTATAAAAACGTATATATGTAATTGTTTGTCTTTCCCTCTGTTTTCATTAACATAGTGTAGCCAGAGAAATTTGTAGAGGTCACGGGAAAGTTCTAGGTTCCAGCGCTAAACTCGTCGAATTGACCCGTGACCTATCCTTATATAGATAGCTAAGACGAGTTTTGAATTGAATGTGATGATACAGTACTATAACTAATTGATGAAAATCTGCATTGCAAAATCTTCATTTTTTTTTTTTTTTTAAATAGGTATCAAGTTTTTATTTTATTAATAGAGGCCGTTATAGCGCAGCAGCCTGTAGTCTGACAATAAACTCAAGGGCTATGCGTTCGATTTACACACAGAGAAATGCATTATTTTCATTTCCTTACTCTGGTAACAAACTAAGGGATTGTCTTAACAATTCCCTTCTCTCTTGCTTTATACGGGATAAAACGTGAAATAAGAAAAAAGAAAAGCAAAACCTAGCCTAGTTTCTACTTTTATTTTAACTTTGAATTTATCACTCAGCCCATACAAGATAAATATTCGAAACATCAACAGCCGCAGTATGGCCATTAGAGAAAGTATACTCAAAACTTGGCGAAGATGCTAACCTGTCATGTAATAATAACTCTTATCACAAGCAGACCTTTAACCTATATTACATAAAATATTCAAACAATAGAAACATCGATATATATAATAATATAAAAATCTATCTGTCTGTATATCTTATGGCGAAAACTGTTATATTTGTTTTTGTTCTAATTATTATTGTTTTCATATTCGGATAGGCAGAATAAACTTAGTGTTAAATTACTCTGTTCCCCGCTTTTCAAGACATTGCATGTCACATATGGTGGAAATCCACGCCGCGGCTTGTCTTAACACTGGTTCTGAATTATATTTTTTTTATATATAAGTGTCCAGAATAGGGATCAAACCCACACCCATATAGTTTAAAATAAAATGCTATCCAATTGCACCACGTTTGCCTCAAACAAAAAATATTTCCCCTAAATGAGATCTGTATTCACAACTATCTAGTACATACGCTTACGCCACACAACATTTCATTTGTCACCATCTCCAAATCATCAATCATTATAAATCGGTCAAGGATTGACAGTTTAGTGAAGATGAATGTGCTAATATGGAGTTTATCAATTTTAAGCACATTGAAGCTAATACTATAGGTTAATAAATGCTTTTTGTAGACGCTCACTGTATTACGAAATTCTAATAGCAAATGAAATTTAACTAAGGTAAATTATAAAGGACAAGTTCGTTTGTGTTGATTATAAAACTTAAAACCTTATTTTCCGTTCCCGTTGGAGTTTCGGGATACCCTCTCTGAATTCTCCGTAGTCTGATCTACTATCTCTACACTCACCAAGTAAAGTTGTTTAATTTCACCTGTATTTTATATGTAACTCAATCGATCAGTCACTTCATTCACTTTTTTTATGATAGGGATTCTGCTATGGGATACAGCGTGAAGCTCAATAAAACTTATATTTCTTAGATTTATTTCTTAACTTTTTTTATATTCGCGTACTTGTAATAAACGATATAGATGGCAAATAAAATCTATTGACACATAAGTTTTCAGTTCACAACTTTAGACACAATTCGTGTAAGCTGACGTAACTCAACGCCGCGAAAAAAAAACATCATTACTATAAATAACTATTTTCTCTCTAATTACACTTGGGAACTGTTTTCTGTTTTCTAAAAACCCTAAAAACCGCCTAAATTAAATACCATTAGATCAAATCACAATTAAATCTTAATCAAAGTTAAACGAGGTATTTAAAAATTTCACAGTTCGTTGATCACTTTCACTATTTTTACTGTTATTATGTCATATGTCATGGTAAATATCACGAATGTATGAAAGTCTTTTACACGATGCTTTTAGAATTAAGCGAGGAATATTTTGTATGTTTTACGTTTTAATAAAAGACCACGATATGGTCACTTTGCGCAAAGTGGATAATGTATTGATATGGTAGTGGATTCACATTCATTTTTACTTAAATAAATCAGCTTCACGCTGTATCCCGTACGCAGCAGGGTAGGCAGAGGGAACCTAGCGTTAAGACACTCCGTTCCCCACTTTTTACTTAGATTTTTGTTATAATTATATGAATTAATAAGAAGAAAATATAAATGATCAAGAAAAATTCTCCGTTTTAAAAAAAAAAACAATATATATTTCACGCACAACTATATTTCTAAATATATTATTGTTTACATTACTGTTTGTTTAATGAATATTTGTTTTATGACGAAACATAAGTTCGCACTCTTCGTTAAGGTTGAATTAACGTATGGGTAAATTTAAATATTAACACAACATATGAAAAATCACAAGGCACACACAAGGTTGTGGGTTTGATTCCCACTAATATTAGATATAAATAAATAATATGAGATATAGAGAAGGAGTTTTCGAATTATATTTTGTTTTTTGTCAACACAGAATATTTATGTAGGTAAAGAGTGAAAGGGTATTCGTTTATAATAAATCGAAATACTGACTTTTATACATTTTCCTTTGTCACGACCTCGACTGGTATGACAGGGCACATCAAGATAACCAGCTCATAATATATTAGACTGTAGTTCTCTCTAATTAAAAAGTGGTTACCAGTTCAATTAATTTCTTTTTAGGGGGAACCTAGTGTTAAGGCACTCCATTCCTTATTTTCCGCTCAAGTTTCGTATTTTGGTTGGTATTGCGTTGCGTTGAGTGACATAACTTAACCCTGCGCTTTGTGTTACCACAACTACGAAATGAAATATTTTTTCCCTGAGCGAAAATTGAACCCAGAACCATATATATATGAATGAATATGAATGAAACAATATATGAATGAATCAATCAATATACGTCTAGGAATCGTAAATCGTACAAAGATAAAGATTTTCTCAAGCCATTGTTGTAAATAACTGTTCACAATGTTTTTTTTATGCCTTTTTAAAATTTCTGTATAAAAAATGGCATAACAAGATAGGCAGAAATAATGTATGTTTTAAGACACTCCGTTACCCTTTTTCACCCTAATGGAAATCGATCCTACAACTGTCGCATTACGTCGCCTCAAAAAAATATACTACGAAAGACTTTTGCAATATAATGAAGAGACATCCTTTTTTAAATAACTACTGTATTTCGAACGTTACATTAATCCAAAGTTACTACACAAAATTATCAAACAAAGTTGAGGCCGTCGTGTTGCAGCAGCAAATCGTCTATATAAACTTTCTTTTATATAAAAATGACGATTGTGAGTTCAATCACTACACGGGGGAATGAATGAAGCACAGCATTGAGCTCCGCCACTCAACACACTAATAGAAAATTAGGCTGAAAATTAGGGTACTCCATTTCCCACGCAGCGGCGTGGGTAGTGTCTTAAGTGCCTTAACCCTAAATTCATTTTAGCTTTTTTTATTAGTGTTTTAAAACAAAAAAATATAATTAAAACTTTTTTTTAGCTATAGGTATATATAGCGCACATAACAGGGTATGCCAAGGCAACTAGAGACCTAGTGTTAAAACACTCTGTTTCTCACTTTCCACCGAATTTCTTGAGGCGTAAAACTCACCATATTATAATCATTACAACTCTAGGCATATGTGATTACTAAACAAAAGTTGCACCCAACATAAGTCAAAGGTCAAGCAAAATATGTAAGAGCTCCAAGCAAAGACGCTGGAGGCATTTAATGAAACATATTCATAATATACTTATATAGTTTTATATCTTAAGCAATTTATTGTATTGACCTTTGTTGTAGAGATATTCTAGTGACAAGACACTCCGTTCTCTATATTGATTAGACGACAGACGTTTTATTATTTATACTTATACGTTATTTTTTTATTTAAAGAAAATTTGAACTTACATCTATCGTGCTAGATTTACTACATTAATACATGAAATATTATATCAAATATTTTAAATTATTGAGCGTCATCATTAACCTTCACTATGATCAATTTTTATTTATTAGTTTAAAAATTAAGAGAGAAAAAAATATTTATAGATTTTTTACTATAGTTACTAAAATAGTTTTTTTTCTTACAATATTTATTTTTACATTTATTTACTAAATTAGTAAATAAATTTAAAATAAGTACTTTACTACTACTACTCCATAGTTCTTGAATAATTTTAATTTTAATTTAATTAAGAATTAGAACCAGTTCTAATCGCGGTAGTAACGAAAGTTGCATATTGACAGTCTACAAGTAAACTAATGATATATCCGGTAGATTACAAGTCCTAGGAAGTAGCTTAGTTAAGTTTATTTAAACTGATGTAACATATCATATTAACGTTGAAAAAAGGAAAATTATATTAAAAAACGTATTAAAGTAGAAAAAAGAGAAAATACATTAAAAATATAGTTGTTTTTGTTTTATATAGCATTCGATCTTAATCTGTATAAGTAATACGTGTAATGAAGGAAACAGAGTAATACGAATATTCTTTGCCTTAAGTATAAAAAGAATTACACATTTTTTAAAAGATTAAAAAAAATGCGAAATGTTGAGAGAAATTACACATAAAAATTAGCTTAACTACATATTTGAATCCGCACTAGACTGGTTGGGTTTGGTTTATGTAAAATAAACTCATGTTAATTAATATGTATAGAAAAAAAAAATTACCTTAATTTTTTTTCCCAATACGTCACAGCTAAAACAGACAAAAAACATTAATCACACGCACTTAACACTATACAGCCGCTCTACAAATCCAATTGAAAAAAAAAAACAAAAAAAATTAAAAAGAAAAAGCCACGCAATTTTAATACAATGATAAATATAGTTTTTTTTTTACTTAAATATTTTTTAATTTAAAATTAAAAAATTAAAATCAACCGACCGTCGCAACTATACTATCTAGCTTTGACTATTGGAAGAGAATGTTCACCGTTCATACATAGTTCACGCTTTTAACCTCTGTCGAGATGAACCGACCGATTTAAATTGATCTTTCCTAAGAAACTTTTAGTATAAGACGGGAGACCATTTTAAATTGGTTGTATACAACGGGGATGAAATTGCGATGTAATGCATCTTAAAAAACGTGATGTCATCTTGAATATAGTATAAGAGAGTTAAGTAAGGCCATCGTGGCCGAGGTGCTAAAGCGTGTGACTATAAATGCGGCAGTTATGGATTCGATTCCCACTCGGAAGAATGATATATTTAATATTTTCATTTTCTAGCTCTGGTGCCCAAGTAAAGCGCGACGTTGAATCTCAAGAACTCAGGAGGCAGTGGGGAACAGAAGTGTCTTAATGGAAACAGAGTGTCTTAACACTTCCTAGGTTCCCAAACTTCCTCTTTCTACCCTGCTTTAGCTTCACGTTGTATATAGAGAATATAAAATTCAATGACATATTGAAAAATTTTTTGCCCGCTATTCCCAGCAGAGCTGCCGTCTTAGGCGTTGGAATAAAGCGCTGCGTTAAGATCCACAGTTTTGGGTTGAAAGGATAAAAAGGAGTGATTTACCTCTATGCTCTCTATATTTTGTAGAGGTGTGCTTATAAAAAAATTTTTGTAGGCTAAATTTATATACTTACTAAAAAGAATTGTTATATAAGGTTACCGTGGAGTGGAATAACGGTTGACAGTAATTGATTATAGGTTCGATTCACACGCTGAAGAATGGTACTATTTAATTTTTTCAATTTACCATTCTAGTACAAAACGAAGCGCGGCGTCGAGTTGCGCCACACGCGCAAAGTCTTAAATTAGTGTTAAAAGATCAGAACCTAGTGTTTTTAAACAATTTTAAAGTGTTATTCCACACCGTTCGGTTTCCAGGACTCGCGGGTTCAAGTTTTTATACGTTTTCTAAATAAATACAGAACCTAGTGTCTTGACAGTTTATCCCATATATTGCCCGACATGCTACATAATCTAAGATCCCAGACCTGACCTACATCATTTTAGAAAAGCTTAAATTTTGAGGATTAATAGTCTAACATGTAAGACTCTACGTAGTAGTTAAATTTGCCAATTGATGCTGAACTGTCAGCGATGGTATTGGATTTGAGTGTCATGCTGTGCAATTTTTTTTTTCAGCTTCACGTTGTATCCCGCACAAAGCAGGGAAGGCAGAGGGAATCTAGTGTTAAGACACTCCGTTTCCCACTTCCCGCCGAGTTCTGGAGGCATTGCGTGTTGAGTGGCGAAACTCAACGCCGCGCCTTGCCTCACACTTTGACACCAGAGCGAAGAAATGAAAATATAAATGTAAATAAATATTTAATTTCCTCGAGTGGGGATTGAACCCACAATCAGTCGATTTTACAGTCACACTTTGTGCCCCTGCGCTACGACTGGCCTCGCAATGTGTATATTTAAGAATTTTGTAAAACTCCTCTAATCGACGACAAGTCGAACATTTTTCACGAACATTTCCCTCTACCTACTTTACATATAGGATTAACTGATAAAAATAAAAAATATATAATAATCAGTTCTTTTATATATATTTTTTATTTCTGACATTCAACCTTTATACTTGTATTATTGTAAGAGGCAGGCAGTGGGAACTCTTGTGTTAAGAAACTCCGTTCCCCACTTTCCCCCATATTCAGGAGGCATTGTGTGTCGAGTGGCGGAACTCAACGCCGCGCTTTACCTTGACTCCAGAACAAAGAAATGAAAATATAAATTTGAATTGATATTTCATATTTCTAGAGTGAGGAACGAACCTACAACCAGTCACGTTTATAGTCACACACTTTGTGCCCCACTTTGCGCCACGACTGGTTTACTGTGGAGTTTTTTATTGTTCTTTTTTCGACAGTATATATAATGTGATTATTAAAAAAATATGCCTACAGTATTTTTTTGTGCACTAGATTATTACAAAATTAAAGAAAAAAAAAAACAAAAGATTAGTAAGAGTTCACAGATAAAAATCTTTTTTTTTTTGAGATCCATTGTACAGAAGCTGTAATTTTACATGTTTTTACATAATCTGTGCAACATTGAGTTATAAGAGTGTTTTGGAAATATATTTTATCTATTTCACACAAAAATTACCACCTTTAATGACGTAGTTAAAACGTGATTGATAGGATTTGATAATAATGATTTCAAGATTTTATTCTTCAGCTTCACGCTGTACCGAACGTGACATCTCGTTTTGAACGGGACTGTCCTGTTTTCCGCTTATGTGTCCCGGTATCCCGAGACATGTCACCGTGACGTAAAAATGTACCGTTTTTCGGAATGGCACGTAAATTTGGTAGATTGAATCAAAGTTTCCGCGTTTATTGCAGTACACTATTTTAAAAAATATTAGAATAATAAAAATTAATTAAATTATTTATTAAAGTGTCAATTATACTTATAAAAAATAACAAAAGCACTATATGATGTCTCGAAACAAAGCTTTAGTGAAAGAACGAAAGCACACCACTAAAACAACCGAAAGCCATCCACAAAGCTTCGAGCCGAAAGAAGAAAGTTCAGAGTATATATATATCGCATATAACATGACATTATTAGGTATTGTCAAAACACTCCACTATCTGACATTATACGAATTTAATATCGAGTGACTTCGGGTCTCAACGCTGTGCTTTGTCTTATCAGAGTAAGAAAAAGAAAATTATTAAAATAAGATAATTCCTCTCAATCGGGGTCCGAACCCATCATCACTTATATTCAGACATTGTTTCTATGTGACAATGATGACCGTAGCTATTTATTTATTGTGCAAATTCAACCATTGAGACATTGTGTGTGTTTAAATATTAGAACACAACGCCGCACTGTAGTTGAGGTCAAGCGTGGCACAGGGGCATAAGAGTGTGACTTTATATGCGACATGTTGTGGGTTCTAACCCGAGTAAAAGACATATTTAATATTTTAATTTCTTTACTCTAGTGTGAAGGCAATGCGCGGTGTTGAGTTCCGCCAACTTGCAATGCCTCTAGAGTTAGGAGGAAGATGGGAAACGGAATATCTTAACACTAGGTTCCCTCTGCCTACTCTGCTTTGGGCGGGATACAGTGTGACGCTAAAAATATGAAATCACCGACTTAACATAGAAAAATTTAATTAGGTATACTCGTATGTAATAATTAAATTTTTACATGGCCAGCCATGGAGGCCAGTGGTATCGCAGGGGCACAAGCCTGAGTGAGGTTGTACGTTCGATTTCCACTCGAGGATTTTTTTATATTTTCATTTAGGCTATAGTGTAAAGCTACAAAATAAAGAAAAATATAGTTTTTGTTGAATACTCCATTTAGAAAACTGAATGCTTTAACTTGTAATTAAATATGTCAAATTGTACGAGAGCGTTTGTTTTTTTATGCTTATTTGTTCCGCAGAGTAGATAAGAAATAAAAATTAAGAAGGAAACGCGTGTCCTATGACCTACCGTGAAACGATGAAAATCAGAGTTCCATTATACATATATTAACTTGACGCTGTATCCGGCATTCAACAGTGCATTCAAATTCCGTACCTTTTAAGGGAAAAAAGAACCCTTATAAGGTCACTTTGTTGTCCATCCGTCTGTCTGTCAAGAGCCTTTGTCTGAGGAATGCTTGGAGATTTAAACCGTATACCTAGTTCAGAAAATGCTCGAGATCTTTTTTGGAAATTAAAAACCTCCAATTTTGTACGGAACCATCGGTGGGCGAGCACGCTCGCGCTTGTTCGTTTTTTTTTTACTTTTTTCTTATTTCCGAGAAATTTTGTGTTGGGCGGCGAAACTCAACGCCGTGTGTTCTATTTTTCTGTGCGGAAATATTAAGAAAAAATATTTCCCCGGTTGAGAATCGAACTCACAACCACCACTATTAGATCCATCACTAATATTTGTAATTACGTCAATACTCCGCTTTTCGTTTCGCAAGTGGACAATGAAGCGCTATTGAGACTTATTTCGCAAAACATTTACATTTACTAGTACAAAAGACAATTTGTTAATAAAATTATCTTAGCGATCCATCTTGACCGTCGGAATGGGAGGGTTCTGTTATTTTTTTTTTCAACTTCACGCTGTATCCTCTATATATAACAGGGTAGATAGAAGGAACCTGGGAACCTGGGAAAAGTGTTAAGACACTTCAATTCGTGGTTATATATCAAAGAATTACTTTTACATACAGTGATTGAGTAGATTTATATATTAGTATTTAGGTATATAATTTCCCTTTAGATGATGGTTTTTATATCCGAAACCATGTTTTATTTGGCGAAGGAAGCATTTAGCAGCCTCACGCTTTTACTGAATAACAGGATAGGTAAAAAGAACTTAGTGTTAAGACACTTTCTTCGAGTGGCGAAAATGAAAAAAACTAATCTAGATTCAAGGCTATTTTTTATAAATAATACTTATTAATTAAGGAAAAGACCGGTCGTAGCGCAGGGGCAAAGGGCGTGACTGTAAGCCTAAGAGGTAGTTAGCTGGAGTCCCACTCGAAAAAATTAAATATTTAATATTTTCATTTATTCGCTCTGGTGTCGAGGCAAAACGCGGCGTTGAGTTCCGCCACTCAACACGCAATGCCTTTAGAATTCGGCGGAAAGAGAGGAGCGTAGTACATTTACACAAGACCCCCTTTGCCTACCCTGCTACATACGGGACACAACGTAAAGATAAAAAAACATAATATTGTATGAAAATTGCGTGAAACACGAAGCATCTTAATATATTTATTATTTTAAGTATCTCTAAAAATTCTAAAGGTAATTACGAGCATGTGAAGTAAAATGGAAACAAAGAGCTTAATCATTGTCGATTTTGACAAATCATTTCAAATACTAAGTGACCTTAATTCTTATAAGCTTATTGTTTTGAAAGCACTTTTGAAAGCGAACTTTGAAGATCTCATGTCTAAGTATTACAGATTGCACGATCCAATACATTATGAAACGCAGTTTCAAAATTCTGAAAAAGTTCAAGTCTTAATTGAACCGGTAACCTTTAGTGTAAAATCAAAATCTAATTTTAAATATTCTTTATCAAATTAAGCTATTTTTGAATCGTCAAGTTACATAAATATATCACATTATGTGCTTGTATAGGAAGCCAACACTGGCTCGAAAGACAGTTCTGCTGAAAAGGCTGAGAATAATATATTCAAAGAGATTTCATTTCCAAGAAACTTTACCATGCTTATAATCTTAAATATGATTAAGTTATAATATTATAAAAATATATATAGTCCGTGAGGTCTAAACTGAGCTTTGCATTTGTGCGAGTATTCATGTTATGTGTGTAGATTAGATGCAACGTCACTTAACAAACCGTTTTACTTCTTTTTAACAACCGACGAGTAGGTCAGTTGTTAAAAACTCTCTTGTACTGATAGCAGCATCATACATTTATTGCTTCATATTTTATTGTTGCGTTCGATTTATTAAAAATGAAAGAATATATTGGCACTATCACTCTACAAGAAAGAAGAAATGTATGCGACCAAGAAGTAAAAAAATCGTGCAGCGAACGTTGTCTTCGAAGATTCTTTAATAACTCAAACGATACAAGATACAATTTGATAAAAAATAAATGATGAAAAAGATGCAATGTCCGGAGTACAAGAATTGATATATTTTTTATAAAGAATTATAAGATCAATTGGTTATCTGTCCGTCCGTCTGTCTCTGTCTGTCTCTCAAGAGGCTTTATCTCAGAAAAGGTTGTAGATATCAAGTTGAACCATATACTCAAATCTACCGTAGATTTGAGTATATGGTTCCCTTGATTTTTTGAAAAAATCGTATTTCTACATAAACGTGAAAAAAAGATATGGCCGTTTATATGGCAAAAAACTTATACGAGTATTTCGACACTATAAAAGGAATCAAAATTAATACGGTATTTCCGGTTCACTTATAATTATGAAATCTAAAGGAAAGTAGTTCAGGAAAAATCTGAAAACTTTATAATTAAAAAGTAAATAAATCCCGCAGGATACATCGTGAAGCTGATTTATTAGACACAGCAGGGTGCCTACCCTGAGTAGAGTAAGTAGAGGAAACCTACACTCTGTTCCCCACTTTCTGCCGAATTCTGGAGGCATTGCGTGTTGAGTGGCAGAACTCAACGCCGCGCCTTGCCTCGACACCAGAGCGAAGAAATGAAAATATAAGTTTACGTAAATATTTCATCTCCTCGAGTGGGGAGGGAACCCACAACCAGTCGGTGTAAACTTTACATTTGTGAATTTTAGAAAAACTCCAATTTTTGTACAGAACCCTCAGTAGGCGAGTCCGACCCGTGTTTCTCTGGTTTTTAATATTAAACTTTGTTTTTAAAGTCTTTTATAATCACTCACAAAGATACAAAGCTTAACTTAAGCTTATATTTTTGTTTAACAGCTTGTTGTTTAGCCCACGCATAAAAAAATTGCGGGCTACAACTCGTGTTATAATGTGGAAACTATCTTTTGAATGAGATTTGTGACGGAGGACTGGACTGAGGATTGCACATGATAAAACGTGATGCTAAAAAGAATTGCCTTAAAATTCACCCTCCTCCACCAACCTTTATGTTTCACCCTCCAATCATGAATTAGTACGGAACATTCGATAAGCGAGTCAGAATCGCACATGACCGGTTTTTCTACTCAGTTATATAAAAAAGAACCCCTAAAAATAATCATTATTCATAAACAAAATAAAATTACGTACGTGTTATAATGTAATTAAATTAACATTAAACATTAAAAAGTAATATATAATGCTGACTACTTTAAATTAGTTAAAAATTCAAAATAACTACAAAATTACTGTTATAATTATTATGATACATTTTTAAATTGAGTTTTCTTTGGTTTTATCAGTTTTTTCTTAAGAAGTCGGCGGAAAATTAGGAAGGAAAATGTCTTAATGGGGAACGGAGTGTATTAATATTACGTACCCAGGTTCTTTTTGGCTACTCTACTATGTGCGAGGCACACCGTAAAGCTGACAAAATAAACACAGGTTTTGGGTCCCATCAGCCACCTTTTATATTCTAGTTGTCACGAGAAATTAACAGCCCAAACTTAATGGTTGGCTGGATGGTTTTGCTGAATCCCAGAAACCTACGGTTTCCATCAACAGCACATCCTGATGAGACCAAGTTTAATGGTTACATGATAATACAAATATTACAAGTTGACCAAAAAAAACGTATTATGACTATAATCCCTTTATATACAAAGAGAAAAAAAACGAAATAGTGAAACTAAATAAATGCCGTCGTGGCGCAGTGGCATAAACATGATATGATTTTAAATGACGGTTGTGAGTTCGATTCCCACTTAGAGGAGTGAATTATTATCTCTATATATAATAAGACAGTAAAAATATTTTGTCTGTACATTTAGTAATTTTGACTGAAATGGATAGAGGGACACTTAAAAAGAATAATAGAAAGCAAAAAGATTTTTTTTGAATTTCTTGTCTGTCTGTCTGTCTGTCTGTCTGTCTGTCTGTCGACATATTTCTGTCCGCATTTTTCTCTGAAAGTACTGAACCGATTTACTTGAAAATTTCACCAATTGCTTTGTTTTAACTCAACTTAAGTACTAAAGTTTGGTTCATCAAAATCGGTTCATTAAAAAAAGTTATCGTCATTTGAATGAACTCAAGGCATTAGCTTGCTTGCGAATATTATATAGCAATCGCGCTGGTATGACCCTGGCTAAAGAATGACGTTCGAAACGTCTGGGTTATATGACTGTTGATAAAAACATATATTTTTGAAGCACTATTATATAATCTCTATCTCTATATATAATAAGACAGTAAAAATATTTTGTCTGTACATTTAGTAATTTTGACTGAAATGGATAGAGGGACACTTAAAAAGAATAATAGAAAGCAAAAAGATTTTTTTTGAATTTCTTGTCTGTCTGTCTGTCTGTCTGTCTGTCTGTCTGTCTGTCTGTCTGTCGACATATTTCTGTCCGCATTTTTCTCTGAAAGTACTGAACCGATTTACTTGAAAATTTCACCAATTGCTTTGTTTTAACTCAACTTAAGTCCTAAAGTTTAGTTCATCAAAATCGGTTCATTAAAAAAAAGTTATCGTCATTTGAATGAACTCAAGGCATTAGCTTGCCTGCGAATATTATATAGCAATCGCGCTGGTAAGACTAAAGAATGACATTCGAAACGTCTGGGTTATATGACTGTTGATAAAAATATATATTTTTGAAGCACTATTATATAATATTTTATACAATAAAGTAAACAAAATTGAATTGTTAGTGGAGATTACCTTCATAAATCATAACAGTTAAGTTTAAGTCGTAATTAATTCAACACAGAGATAAAGAACGATCTTGAAAGAAATATGAAGTAAATACAAAGATTTTTTGGTTGGTTCGTTCATATAATATATGTAACTAATTTAAAAACTGTACAGGAGTTAATATGCAATTATTACAGTTATTTTATAAAGAATATTATGAATCCTTCAAATCAATAATTTAACATTTAAGGGTGTTTCTGAATGAGTAAATTAAATTATTCACTGACAGCACATTTAACAGAGTATATTATATAGGTAAAAAGAACATAAAGTTACAAAAATATATACGTGTAATAAATAATTAGCTTTATGTATATTTTATAAATATCAAATATCAACAATGGTCGTATTTTTTTATTTAAAACAATCAAAAAATCTTTGATAATGTCGTAAAAAAATCATATTAGAAGTCATTATACTTGTCAATCAATTGTGCATATTAAATCAATAATCATGTATTTTAAACGGGCGAAGCCGTGGGCGAGCCGCTAGTTTATTAATATTTTAATTCCTTACTCTGATAACAAGGCAAAGCACGGCTTCGAGTCACGCAACGCCTAATCCGGCAGAAAGTGGGGAACGGAGTGTCTTAACACTAGGTTCCCTCTGCCTCTGATACAGCGTAAAGTTAAAAAAAAAGTTATGGAAATAAAACCGAATTCTAAACAAAGTTTTATAAGCATAAGACGTAATACAAATATTACAGGACCCTCGTAACATGCTTAACACATTACGTCTGTCGACTTTCAGTTCACAATTACGTATTGACTTATTGTTTTTATGCATTATTGTTGTGAATTATTGTCACAAGCGTGGAAATGTGAACGCGATAGATCGTGGGTTCGATTCCCGCTCGAGGAAATGAAATTTAATATTTTCAATTCCTCGCTATGGTAACAACATAAGTTGTAAACGCGTGTATAAGAATTTTGGCGAAGTTTGATATGTTACGTACATATATATGGACAGACCTAGTGAACAGAGCGTCATAGAGAGTTTACAAAAAGAGCGGGTTTAAATCCCGGTACGTTCAAATTTTTATTTTTTTTCTAAACACAAGCATTTAACTTTTTTAAATAATAAACTATAAAGTAAAAAAAATAAGCTACATTTTTTTTAATTTTTCATTGTCTTTCTGACTGCATATCTACCATACAGCAAGGTAGGCGGAACGAACACATTTAATTTCCCCGAGTGGGAATCGAATCCGTAAAGGTTACGTTCCAGTCAGTCGCTGTGCCACGGCGCCGCCACGGTCTTGTATTCACGATTTTAAACACATACGCAGAAACATAAATAATTATTTAACTACATAATAACAATAGTCTATGCAAAAGTCATAAGTATAGGAACAGATATTTCTCTAACTTTGACATAGTATGTTAATTTTGTTATGTCTTGCATAACATTATGCGTAAATAAATAGTAAAGTACTAACAAATCAGGTGAAAGGTACGGGTTTAAATTTTATTCATTTATTTTTTTAGCTTCACGCTGTATCCCGCACATAACAGGATAGGCAGGGGCAACTTGAGCACCTAGTGTTAAGACATTCCTTTCCTATTAAGACACTTTTATTCTTCACTTCCCACCGAGTTCTGGAGGCATTGCCTGCTGAATAACGGAACGTGGCAGTTGTGGGTTCAATTCCGTCTTATAAAATATTTAAATAAAAACAATCATCATACGCTTAATCTAAAAATGACATAGATATATAGCAGAGTATACATAGCAAAGTGAAAAATTAAATTCAATAAGTATATATTTTTTGAGGCCGGTCGTGGCGTAGCGGCACGAGGTGTGACTGCAAAACCGACTGGTTGTGGGTTCGATTCCCACTCGAGGAGATGAAATATTTAGTTAAATTTATATTTCCATTTCTACGCTCTGGTGTCGAGGTTAAGCGCGGCGTTGAGTTCTGCCACACAACACGCAATGCCTCCAGAATTCGGCAGAAAGTGGGGAACGGAGTGTCTTAACACTAGGTTCCCTCTGCCTACCCTGCTGTGTGCGGGATACAGCGTGAAGCTAATAAAAAAAAAATATTTTTTATTAAATATTAATACAAACTTAATCAGAACTTCTGTAGGGTATCAAGTCTCGATATACTTATTCTACACAATAGGCCAAGGCAGAAATTTAAATCAATCAAAACGAGGCCATTCGTGGCGCAGGGGAACAAAGTGTGACTGTAAAACTGACTGATTCGATCCCCACTCGAAGAGATGAAATATTTATATAAAATTTATATTTCCATTTCTTCGCTCTGGTCTCGAGGCAAAGCGCGGCGTTGAGTTCTGATACTCAATACGCAAGGCCCCCAGAATTCGACAGAAAGTGGGGAATGAAGTCTCTTAACACTAGGTGCTCTCTACCTAATCGCGTGTATACACCGTGAAGCTGATTTTGATTTAATCAGAAGTTGTGTAGGTTTTCAAATCTCGATATACTTATTCTAACAATAGCCTATGGTAAAAATTTAAATCATTTAAACGTTACATCCGTTTTTTCATGGTATTAATCCTTAGATTAGAAACGCTAATTAAAAATTATGTTCACCCCATTGTCGTGTTGAGAAATATCCTTAATTTGAGTGAAAATGGAGTTGTCTTAACTGAATTATAAACTTGTTTATATCTTTGTCAAAAATATATAATCATTGTTATCTGGAAAGGGAGGCGGTTAGTATTGCTGTCATCTATATAATATACAGTGGTGGCACAAGTGTGTCACGGTAAACGCGACTGGTTTGATTCCCAGCTCGAGGAAATGAAATATTTATTTAAATTTATTTCATTTCTCCGTTCTGGTGTCGAGGCAAAACGCGGCGTTGAGCTCTGCCACTCAACACGCAATGCCTCTAGAATTCGGCGGAAAATGGCGAACAGGGCGCCTTAACACTAGGTGGGATCTGCCTACCCTGCTATGTGCGGATTACAAAATGCAGAAAAACCGCTCGTTTTAAATGAATTGATGCTCGTATTTTTTTATTTCGTTGACAGAAGCTGTACTTCAAGGGACTTTAGACTTAAAAATCTGATATTTGATACTAGCGGCTCGACCACGGCTTCGCCCGCTTAAAATACATAATTATTGATTTAATTAGCAGAATTGATTGATAACTATAATGACTTCTAATATGATTTTTTACGACATTATCGTCAAAGAATTCTTGATTGTTTTAAATAAAAAAATACGACCATTGTTGATATTTGATATTTATAAAATATCAAATAATTGAGGCCAGTCGTGGCGCAGCGGCACGAGGTGTGACTGTAAAACCGACTGGTTGTGGGTTCGATCCCCATTCGAGGAGATGAAATATTTACTTAAATTTATATTTCCATTTCTTCGTTCTGGTGTCGAGGTTAAGCGCGGCGTTGAGTTCTGCCACTCAACACGCAATGCCTCCAGCATTCGGCAGAAAGTGGTGAACGGAGTGTCTTAACACTAGGTTCCCTCTGCCTACCCTGCTGTGTGCGGTATACAGCGTGAAGCTGATTATAAAATATACATAAAGCTAATTATTTATTACATGTATATATTTTTGTAACTTTATGTTCTTTTTACCTAAATAATATACTCTGTTAAATGTGCTGATGTCAGTGAATAATTTAATTTACTCATTCAGAAACAGCCTTAAATGTTAAATTATTGATTTGAAGTATTCATAATATTCTTTGTAAAATAACTGTAATAATTGCATATTAACTCCTGTACAGTTTTTAAATTAGTTACATATATTACATTGGATCGACATTTGTCATGGGAGCCGCAAGTTAATGAACTTAGTCGAAAGGTTTTTGGAGCAGTCGCTTCTCTTCGAAGACTGCGAAATTTTCTTCCTATACCTACTAAAATTGTGCTAGCAAATTCTCTGTTACTACCAATTCTTGATTATGCTGATGCTTGTTATCTCGATGTTAGTGATGAGCATCTTAATAGGCTTGAGCAACTTCAAAATCTTTGTATAAGGTTTA
>JAATLQ010027964.1:5474-22660 GCA_013421005.1 Heliconius erato x Heliconius himera | reverse complement strand
TGACTTAACAGTTAGTTATCCTGCTCATATGACACCATCTGGTCAATAAGAAGTCAATTTGAGTTGAGTGGAACCCGCTCTTATACACGATAAGGGGCTAAAGATTCTTTTGGAAGAACGTATGTATTCAAGACAGCCAGATATAGATTCTCAGAATATTTTCTCCTTCTGTATTGCGAAGACCGTGTCTACCGTGTCCGTGTACCATGGACCGTGTGTCCCCGTGAACACGTTCATACAGCTCAGCCGCCTTACGGACATGAACGTTCAAGTCCCCCCCAACCAAGACCACTTTGGTAGACAGTACAGCAAGTAGCACCCCTTCATACTTCTCTCAGAATGTCTCCGTTTCGGCCGCGCTACATCCCGCCTGAGGAGTATATACCTAAAGATGTGTATATAAGCCGGTGTGTGTGACAGTATATATAAGCCGGTAACCCTGTCCGATGTTACGGGACTTATTGCCCTTCCAGCGAGTTTCCTGGAGGAAAGCACACTGGACCCGACATCTCATCATGAGTACATCCGTGAGTTCTCTGCATCGTCCGGTTAGAGAGCCAATATTCCACGACATCAGTAATAAGACACTCCGTTCGTACTTTTAGTAGGTATACTACTACTACGCTACTTCGAATGAGGTATCAGACGAAAGCGCACTGGCTAAGTTTAGCCTAAATTTCAGGAAAAAACTCGAGACCTCCAATTTTTATACGGAGCGGTGGGCAAGCCTGAATCGCGCTTCTTCAGTTAATTACGTCAAGTGGGGATCGAACCCATAACCAGTCGCGTTTACAATCCCATTTTGTGCCCCTGCGCCACGACTGGCCTCAAAGAATATACTGTAAGAATATCTTTTCAAGTGCATACTTGAAAAGATATTCTTATTCTTAATAAATATATTTTATCTTATCTTATAATATTATACCATTTATAATAACAGAGCATTATCTCTTTTTATGTACATTACATAACGGAAAACTGGGTGTTGAGTCAATTACGACTTAAACTTAACTGTAATGATATAGAAAGGAATTCTTTACCAATAATTAAATTTTGTTTACTTTTTTCTTTGAACTATGTACAATAGTGATTTAAAATCAACAGATTATCAACAGTTAAACAGTTTATCAACAGTCATATAATCAAGATGTTTCGAATGTCATTCTTTTTTATTTTTTTTATTAGATAAGAATCTTACTCGCTCGATTCAGAAAAGATGCTTTGTGCACAGCGCCTTCCATTGGGTTTATACTAAAACGAGGTATTTTAATTTATCAGTAGATATATATCGAGAATACAAATATAAGTCTAAAGTAGCCTATATTCATCCCAAGACCCTGAAGTATATCTATATGAAATTTTATTACAATCGGATCAGCGGTTTGGCCGAGACTGCGTCACAGACAGACAGACAGTTACTTTCGAATTTATAATACAAGTATGGATCAGTGTGTACATCTGACTTGCAGTGAGCGAAGTGGAGGAGGGCGCGAGCTACTGGGCGCGCGTGGAGTGCGGCGGGGGCGGCGGGAGGGGCGCCGGGGGAGGCGGCGTGCGCGTGCCCGAGTACGCGCGCCTGCGCGGCGTGGCGGTGGGCTCGGCGGCGGCGGCGCTACTGCTGGCGGCGTTGGGCGCCGCGCTGTGTCTCGCGCGCCGCCGCCTGCGCCCGCACGCGCACGACAAGCGCTCGCGCTGACTCAGAGACACTTTTGTAGCGCACTTGTTGTCAATTATGGTATTCGTTATTTGTACATAAACAGGAGTTTTAATTAACAGCTGTCATACTTGTTGGCGTTTTCAGTAATGTTACAATTCATAAATGAACTATATTTTATCTGAGTTTTTTACCAACTTGAAAACTTATTATGAATTGTTATTTGAGCAGAATTATTTTGTTACAATTATAATTAGATTCTGTATAAATTAAAATTCTATATAAATTTATTTAATTTAACATTGAATTTATACAATAACGTATTTGTGCAGTAGGTTTATTGCAAGTACTGTTTTGAACGAACGGCCAGTGAAGGACTTAGTTATACAAGGTGGGGTGGCAGTGGTGGTAGGTGCTTATATCGACATCCGAGGAGCGCAACTTGATAAAAATAAACGTATTAATATTTAGATTGTTTTTATCAAATTTCCTTACACTACACCATATTTTTTTTGAATGTGTGTTAAAAACTTAACACATAAAATATTGTATTAAAAAAGTTATCATATATTATAGTACTAGCGGCCCGCCCGCGGCTTCGCCCGCTTAAACTACATGATTATTGATTTAGTAAACAGAATTGACTGACAACTAAAATTATTTCTAATATTATTTATTTAATCTGTAATATTCTAATATGACTTTTTTTCTACATTATCGTAATTTCTATAAGGATTTTTGATTATTTTGAATTAAAAATTACGACCAATGTTAAAATTTTATATTTATAAAAATATACATAAAGCTATTTATCGAACGTCAAATTGAACTTCAAATAATTTACCACCAGTTCACTAAAATACCTCAGACGTGAGAAGAACCGGCGCAAGAAACTCAGCGGGACATATTTTTCTAAACTCAACTTTATACAAATACATAATTAATTATTTGTGACAATGATACTTTTGAAACAGACTGGAGCGAGCATTTCATTCCCAAGGCGTATGGACATCACTAATTTCACATAAAAAACATATTAGTGATTTTTTTTCCAAAAACACATTACGAAAAAAAAATTATTAAAGGTTTTTAAATATTTTTAAAGCGTTATTACACTTAGGAAAAAAATACTTATTTAGAAAACGTAGCGGGACTCGAACCCGCGCCTCCTTTGTGTAAAATATTTTTATATAAAGGAGTTTAGTTTATATTTGTTTTGTGTCTCGCAAAATGAGCGTATATAATTTAGAAGTACAGGAAAAGGAAAGTGCTGTTTTCAGAATTCAAAATGGCCAACAGTCCCTTGAAGTTTTTTAGCAATTTTTCCTAGCTTACTAAAAATGAGAAGAAAAAATGTAAGCCCCCTTTACTATACAAGAGTTCAAAATGCAAAGTACAAACTTCTGATACTTGGATAATTAAAATAGTAGTCTAATTAAAATAAAATAAATCAGCTTCACGCTGTATCCCGCACACAGCAGGGTAGGCAGAGGGAACCTAGTGTTAAGACGCTCCGTTCCCCACTTTCTGCCGAATTTTGGAGGCATTGCGTGTTGAGTGGCAGAACTCAACGCCGCACTTGTCCTCGACACCAGAGCGAAGAAATGGAAATATAAATTTGAGTAAATATTTCATCTCCTCGAGTGGGGATCGAACCCACAACCAGTCGGTTTTACAGTCACATTTCGTGCCGCTGCGCCACGACTGGCCTCAAAGGTAGTCTAATTGAGACTGGTAAGTTATATTTCAGCATATAAGCTATTACAAAGCTACTGAATTTTATTAGAGATATTCTATATGTATAATTTTAAGTAATGATTTTATATTATAATTAAATTGTAGGTAATTTTAAAAAAGAATCTAAAAAATCATTTACATTAATCAATGTCCGAATTAATTAGTATATTTAACTGTATAAGACCCTTTACTGCCTGCGACCGCAGCAGCACACAAAACAAGCCCTATAGTCCGTTAGAATTCACAGCCGCGCTTCTTCAATCAACTATATCTTCAAGACGAGCTGACTGTTAATCCAGCCCAAGGCAAATGTAAAGCGTTTATGCCCCTAAATGTTAAATTATCAACATTGTCTTGAAAATTCGACAGATAGTGGGAAACGGAGTGTGTTAACACTAGATTCCCTCTACCTACCCCGCTATATGCGGGATACAACGTAAAACTAAAAAATGTTAAATTGATACAAGTCTGAATGTGTAAAATTGTTTTACAAATAGAAATACCAATCTCATGGACATATAAATGAAAGATGTTCTTAATAAATCGCTTTATTACAAAAGTCTATCATCACTCGACAGCAATATCCAGACTAGTCTCTAAGTTGCAAACTGCACTAATCCTACGAGTATACATAAAATTTAACATTCTTAGCTCCTTCCAACCACTGTCTATCGAATGAGGTTACCTTACCCTACGGAGTCGCGTCGTGCCACAAGCTCTTGAGCTCGACTCGAGTTAATTATTATAGCTTGGAAGTATTATTTAAGTAACTACTTGAAAATTGTTTGTATCTTTTGAGCGTACATTAAAGTAAACAAAATTAGTATATTTTATTAAATGAGTTAACAATTTTAGTAACATAGGCTTACAGAGAGTCTTAGCGGGTAGCGGGTAGCGGGTAGTGCACCCACGTGTTGACTCTTGACATCACACACGCACAGACTGCGTTCTGCATCTCATACTTTAATGTATGTATGTATATAAAACAATATCTCGCTACTAACATAAATGCACTGATGCAAAAAAAAAATATTCTAGTTATATGTATAGGCCAACCCGCAAGCCTGCAACAGGGTCGCTCATATATACATATTATTTCTAAGAAAACCTACTTAATGTAACTTTTGGTTTGGAGCGGGAAGTGACGCGTGATATGTCTCCAGCAGGCAGCAGCTCGGCCGCCTTCCCTTTTATACATACCTACTCTTATATATACCAACGCGGGACTTCCCCGCACGAGCCTTCTGAGATTTGCTCCCACTTACAGTAATTTATAGAGTTTTAGCCTTTTCTAACAAATCATTTATGAATTTCTGAAAACAAATAAAAACAATTTTATAAATAATGCGCACGGAATTTATGTCCCATTAAATTACAAAGAATATATATATTAAATTGCCACTTACATGTACATCTTTTTGTGGTTTCTTGGCGTCTGCTAGTAATGTCTGCAAACAATTAAAATATAATTTATGTTATAAGCACTTTCGAGTCGTTAATTAATATAGAACTAGCAGGAGTCTCACCGCGAGATGTCGCCGCCGTATCTCGTCGCTGTCCATGTCCAGCAGCTCGTCCACGTCCACCTCCACCTCCTGCGAGTCGGCGGCCGCGTCGCTCTGTAGACATCACGTCGTCGATTACTTTCAGTAACAATTATCACGTATCCATGATAAGTCGAAGGAAATAAGAAATTAAACTAGTAAATGTATGCATTTCCCTTGCCTAGTAAAACAAAGCGCGATAACAAGCTTTAAACATGAAATGTCCGTAAAATGGAGCAAAAGCGAAAAGTGGAGTGTTTTAACACTCTGTTTATCCTATACTTTAGACAAAACAGAAGAAGCGTGGAGTTAAACGACATAACCTACCGGAGTTTCGTATAGTTTCTGGAGCTCGTCGTAGAGCCACATCTCAACGGCGAGGCGTTTTCTGATCAGTGCCATCTGGTGGCTCCCGTATTTAGCTGTTAGGAATTTTTCTCTTCTCTCCTTCACCTGAAATATGTTACAATTTTCTTGAATATCATATGAACTTACATATTATGATTACTTAAAAAGAAACCGGCCAATTGTAAGTCGACATTCCCTAACCTAATGTTCCGTACCAATTTCCTGATTGTAACCGTTTTTTTTTTCGAACTTGAGGTTAATGCTGTTAGCCCTATTGGCTTTTACATGGGTGGGTAGGGAAGAGGGTACTCTGTCCCAGAAGAAATGCAAGCAGTACCTGGCTGCTTGAGAGGGGTCGACGACTGTAAGGGCGCTCTCTACGGGGCTCGAACCTCGGCTTACAACCGTCGAGCGGGCTGGAATTTTACCTATGCTATACAAAACCAGCCGCGACTGGGGACAGAAATTAGACTAATCTAAGGGAGCTAGCTAACGGTCCCTAACCGCTGGGCCCGACCGCGCCGAGACGCGGCCGAGCCGTGGAATAGGCTGGACTTCGTCCTCGAATCCGTCGACGACGGTGTTTGTGTCGTGTGTGTGTGTAGTGTTTTTCCTACCTACATACGGGGCATTTGCTATCGTAATGGCGTCATCGGGGTCTAAAAGGACGCTCCGCGGGCTTCTGCGTTTAGGGTGCACATTGGGTGCGTAATCACACGCCGTGCTAATGAGGGGGTTCGCGTGCGAGCCTGCGCGCTCAAAGTAGCGCGTCGCTAAGCGCTTGCAGTGCTCGTTAATCGATTCCAGTTCAAAATCTCTATGTAGGTTGACGTTACGTACGAACCAGGGACAACCCGATGCGATACGTAAGAATTTGTTCTATACTTTTTGAAGGAGAAGGAAGCAGTGTGCGCGAACGCGACACAAGCGTATGACATTATGGGCCTTATACAAGTTTTGTATAATGTCAGCTAGTCTAAGTGACATTTTACTACGCTTGTTAATAAGGTAGAATAGTCTGTTGAGAACGAATTTTGCTTTATTGAAACCTTCGTAATATGGGGTCTGAAAGAGAATCTAGAGTCTAGAGTGACACCTAGATATTTGACTTGCTTTTTCCATGGGATGGGCTTGTCTAATAGACGTATGGTAGAGACCTGTATGTGGCGAGCCATAGGCAAAAGGATGGCTTTACTTTTCTCGGGATTAACCTCGATTCTCCATAGGCGGAACCTCTCACCGAGTGCGTGGGCCGCTTTCTGAAGTCTCTCGGCTAGAAATTTTAAGGCCGGGAGGCCAAAATTTTGTATTAAAGCCGTTAGCTCAAGTGAGGTCTAGCATTTATTTTACTTACTTCGCCCTTGTCGCTAAAATTGACGTGTAATCCTGCCTTGGCGGGTGACCGCTCGGTGGGCGACAGTGCGGGGTGCGCGGGGAGGGGCGGGGGTGCGCGTGCGCGCGCCGGGAACCCGCCCGCCGCCGCCGCCACGCCGCACTCCATGCCGCCGCTACTGCTGCCGCCGCTGCGGCTCTGTTGGCGGATACGGAGACGATTTACTCATATTACCGAAGCAGAAATGTTCATTTATCTAATTTATTGCACAACATCGTGCGAGTGTTTAGGTGAATCGACCCCACATCCCGACATCTACCCTCAGAGAGAGCCAGAGATTTCGTACATAGTAAATAAAAATAAAATAAAAAGCTATTAAATGCTAGTAACCTTAAGCTTTTATCTAGTAAGTTTATTTGTAGGTAAAATTGATATTGTAGAATTAAAGTTTAAATCTAAATAAAGTATTTATTAACTCTCAAAGCAGCGCACACAAGTAGTTTTTAAAGAGGCGAAGAAACAAAGCGTTTGTTGAGCGCCGAGAATCAGAAGGGACGAGGGCTTAACATCCATTACCGTGGAGTGCATGCGAGGCGTGTCAGCCAACGTAAGATTGGGAGATAACTATCGCACACAGCCGAGCGTGCTTCCTGCGGGCCGCCCTCCGCAACCTCCGCCGGATCTTCACTATCTTATAGGTAATCTAACAAACATTACAAGATTGAGAATTTTTTTAATGCCTAATATTTTTAGTAAACAGTTTCTTAATTATTAAAATGTTTGCTACAAGCACCCACACCAGTGCGCGCGATGGCTCTGTGGGTATAAATGCAAGTATATCGTATGTGGCCGAAATGTTATTATTAATTTATTTTGAAAAATAAAATCGGCTTCAATACTTATATGCACAAACTTAAACAACATCCAAATTGTAGAAAATAATACTTCAATTACATCAAAGGAAAAAAAAGATATTTTATAAGTGATTTTTTTTTAAAGTTTTGCAAAAAAGAGTTGAACTCCTCCTTTTTGAAGTTTTAAAGTGTTTATCGACAGCAGCAGCTACATTGTTATTCAGTTCAATTGTTAATCATTTCATAATCATCATCATCGATACAAGTCAATATGGGCAAGTACAAAGACAAATCAGCTAACCCCAATAACTTGATACAATAGAAGTAGCTTTCTATAAGTCCCTATGATATTTAAAAGATTATCCCCTTACTTCTAATCGTTGAAAAAACTCAACTATCTTCTACCATCATCAGATCAGCAATGTCAATAGAAGAGGACTACAAGAGGCATTAAGTACATATAATAACACATACCATGTGCCTATTAAATTCGATGAGTCTATCATTCTCACGGGATTCTATCACCAGATTCTGATTTGATGGTAATGTGACAATCGGGAAATAGGCTCTTACTAATAAAATTGAACCGTGCTCAAAACCAGAAATTTAACTTGCAGCAAAATTTTGTTCCCCGAAAAATAAAAAAAAAACTACATTTACACGAAAATATCTAAAATAAGCTTAAGTCCAGCCTCTCCACAAAAGATATCTCTTGATACGCTAATACCTATAGGCATGGGCGTAGGAAAGGGGGGACTCGGGTGAACTGAGCACATAAAAGAATAGTCTGGAGTCCACCTCAAAAATTTTACTTAAACAAAATGTGCCCCGAAAAATGCAGATACACTAATGCCGAGCAAAATCGATGCATAAATGCTCGTATTTTCTTATTGTGTTAACTTATAAGAGTTCTGTTTTTACCTTTTGAGGTATGGATGCAGTCCAGCGCTCCCGACGCAACTAACGCAACTTACCTGTACATTAATATTAATAAAATAAACATTTCCGTAGTTCAGAATATACCTAAATAAAATATTTCGTGATGAATAAGTGTAAATGATGAGAATACAGCGAAGCGAGGCACATTAGCCAGAAATGAAGTAAGCCGGAAACGGCACAAGTGGCACTCGAGAGGGCGCAGCCGAGAGCTCATCACCCGACCCGCCCCCGTCATCGCGCAACGTTCACTTTTACATACATTTACACTTTTCTAGTGAATATTTCGATTTTCAAATGAACTAGACAAGGAACGTAGTAACATTTAATAAGAACATATTATGGGGAGATCCGAAAACTGACCCTCAGTATATATCATAATGAAATATAAACGCAACTTTAATTCTCTCTGCTCTTTGTCTAAGAGAAAATGTCGTAAGTGCCCTCCCAACCCTCCGTCGTCTCGTCTGACGGCATCGGGCATACTTCTTATTTGACTAGACGCCTATCTAAATATATTTTTCTTTCGGAAATTCATAACCAAAACTAATGTTATTGATTTTAAACAAAATGTTTGTTGCTATAAAAAATCCTGAAAGGGCCCTGAATCGTCCTCAGTTTACGATGATGTAGAAAAAGATGTCAGTATGTTACAGAAAAATTGTACAGTGAAGATAACAGTAGATGTAATTAACAAAATGCACTCTACATTCACGTATAAATATTTAAATTAAAAATAAAAATCAATTAAAATGAACCTACAGGAAATAAATTAAATGAGAAAAAGAGACAAATATACATGAAAACATTTTTTTATGACCATGCCATGCATATTAAATGAAATCCTGTTTAGAAGCAAATGAGTACTTCACATGGCGTAAGATCAAATAGTTAATATCAATAAGTAGTGTGGCCACTAGACGTGGTCGTAGAGACGGCAGAGTTCAGGAGCTATAAAATAAACCTGTTTGTATTAAATAACGTAACGCCCGTCTACGGCTTATCTATAAACGGCAGGCGTAGAGAAAAAAATTGAAAATTCTAAGACCTCATTAGTTAAAAAAGCGTTTCGTTGAAACACGGCGTAGGCGCTCCTATTATAATTTGCTTTTAAAACGAGCGCTTTTAAATCACTATTGTGTCATCGTACAGATCTATCCACTAGACTATCTACTGTGAGACGTCGAAATCGTTAACTTAACTTAGCTTCACGCTTTATCCCTAGCGAGTTAGTCAGAGAGAACGGAGCGCCTCTTCATACATGCCCACTGAGGGGTCCTCGTGATTTGATACTGTGTTTTCAAAAATCAACAGAGGTCTCCCTCTACCTCTCTTACCACTCACCTTTCCTTCCAATCTTTTTTGCCATTCTTTCATCACTCATTCGTTCGACGTGCCCAAACCAGCTGAGCACGTTCTTCTTCATTCTTACCGCGACATCCTCGCTAGTATCTGCCCTTCTGTGTATCTCTTCATTGCGGATTCAATCAGATACGCTGACTCCGCATATTCTACGAAGAGATCGCATCTCCACGGCATTCATCTTTCTTTTATTCTTCTTCTGTAACACCCACGTTTCGCTGAAGTACAACAGAACCGAAATGGTTAATGCTCATTTACTAGCAATAGCGATTTTATTATTCATGAATTACAATTTAATAATAATAATTCATTGTTAATAATTAATTTATAAATAACAAATTAATTATTAACAATGAACTATATTATGATATTTGAGGCCAGTCGTGTCGCAGGGGCACAAAGTGTGACTGTAAAACCGACTAGTTGTGGGGTGGATCTCCACTTGAGGAAGTGAAATATTTATTTACTTTCCGCCACTCAACACGCAATGCTTCCAAAACTGGGGCGGCAAGTGGGAAACGGAGTGTCTTAACACTAGGTTCCCTCTGCCTACCCTGTTGTGTGCGTGAGAAAGCGTGAAGCTGTATATATATTAGATATATATACAGCTTCATGTATAGCTACAATATGAATGAATGAAGTATTACATTTTATTGATAATGTACGTTAATTATTTATTGTAAATTAATTATAATCGGACCACCTCGGAACAGGGACACGAGCGTGTGACTGTAACGCAATGGTTGTGGGAGGACACGTTACGTCAAACCGCTGTTGTCAAAACGAATGTTTAAAGTTATGTCAAGATGATACCTGATTCACCCTCAATTAAATATGTCTCTCAAAAATAATGTTTCTTTGACATGACAGCATCAAAATCGTGACAATTAACTGTTAGGTTGTGGCGTGGGGAGCGAGAATGCATCGAAGTGATCGTTAAACCTATTAGTTAGTGATGACCTCGTGGTGGTGGTGGTGGTTATGGTGGTAGTGCTGGTGGTGTCACTTGATTCTTCATTTCATCAGAACTATCTGTGCTCCTGAGCGCAGCGGCGTTCCATGAGCTAGAACACCTAGTGATGACGCGTATTGATATAATTAACAAAACGCGTCACATCTCAAAATAGAGTCGCGACTGCAACATCACGCTTCTATGCTAATAAATAACATAATCACGCGCCTGTCTCACCGTTCAGTTACATACTAGTTTCAAAATGTCTGTTATTAAAAGACTTCTGTAAGAAAAGAAAGTTATCAATTCGACTATATTTTTTTTTATGTTTGTTACCAGACTAGAACTTTTAACTGGGTGAACCGATTTTGACGATTCTTTTTATTTGAATGCTGGTGCTTCTCGCGTGGTCCCATCTTAATTTGGTCCATTTCTAACAATGGCATTCATGACAAAATCATATAACTCTTAAATTTGCATTAAGTATGTATGTGCGCGACAAATGGACAATCGTCAATAACTCAATATTCCGCCAACCGATTACGATGGTTCTTTTTTATTGGAAAGGAAACACTTCAATGGCAGTTTCGCGAAAGTTTCATAATATATTGTTTATTATACTAAAATATACATAAGAAAACAACAATAAAACATTTAGTTCACAAAGGTAGACTTATCTCTATAAGAGATCTCTTCCAGCCAACCAGTGGAAGTGGATGAGTGACAAGTAGCGGGTAAGAGCATAGTACAAGTATGTTATTACTTAAATCATTTAAAAAAAATCATCAAATTTAAATCATTTAGTGAAATAATTAATCACAAACAAAATAAAATACACCTAATATATTATAATATATAATTAAAACAAATATATATGATGATATACACATACATATTTTATACGAATATATTTATAAATACGTATATTAATATACATATACATATATAAAGAAATATATAGATATATGAGATGAAGATGTGAAGGTAATCATTATCTGAAGTTTACGAGTTTAAGGTTACAATATTTTTTTAATTGTAATTTAAAGGAAATTATAGAAGGACTTCTCTGAATTCTCGTAAACCGAAAAGGATGTCTGGAAGAATTTGGTGTTACTCTTTGGTATGTCAAGTGTCGGTATGACACAAGACAAGTAGAAGAGATTGCGCCAGCGTAATTTTTGTTTAATTAGACCGAGATTTCTAACTCTGTCGTAATATGGAATTTGAAATCCAGAGTACAGTATAGTAGGTACTGAGTTCCAACTAATTTTACATCCAAATCTGCTACTGCTAATAATAATTGCTTGCGATTTTTTTGGGTTAACAGATACCCCAAAAGATTTAGCCCACTCTTGAATCGCAGCAAGATCTTTATTTATAAATGCGATGGTCTTAGGCAATTCATGTAAATAGCCATGTCGATACAACTGCAAATCATCGGCATACAGATTGTAAGAAATTACTTTAGAAATATTGTTAATAAAAATCGAAAACAAAAGTGGAGAAGAACGCCACCCAGAGTTAAAAGCATTGCTGAAATCCAGTAATACCAATACAGTGAGCTTGGTGTTATCCAAGGCACACCGAATGTCCTCCGAAATATTCAGCAGTGCTCCAACTGTGATGTGGAAGGATCGGAATCCGGACTGATAAGGGCATAGTAGATTGTTTGAGGAGAGAAAGGAGTACAGTTGATTATGAACAATGGTTTCATGGACTTTGGATAGGATAGGTAGAATGGATATAGGACGATAATCAGTGACAGCGGTAAGATTCGAGGTTTTAGGCAATGGAATGACATAAGCATTCTTCCACTGTGAAAGAAAGACATAACATGACAGTGAAAAGTTGATAATGTGGGTGACCACTGGTGCAATGACATCCAACACGGGAAGAATCATCTCGAGACTGAGATTGTCACTTCCGATGGCTTTAGTGGAGATGGACTGGACACACTTCTTGACTTCCTCTTCTGATACAGTTTTAAATGAAAAAGAAGTTGAGTCTGGTAGGAAATTTTGAGATAAAGAAGCAAGTGTTTGTGTTTTTATATGGGCATTTATGTTTATATTCGGATTTGTAAAGTGAGAATTTAAGACATTAAGATCCACTGAGATCTGATGATGAACAGTGGCTTTACCTACACCAAGCGACTCTAAGAATCTCCAAACTTGCGCTTGAGAGAGATTCTGAATGGTATTGTGAATGTAGCGACGCTTAGCATCCTGTTGCAAATGTTTCGCAGTTTCTTATATGCTGTGAGATTTTCTTCACAAGGATATCTTTTGTTTTTAGTTTTCACTCGGTCACGCTTAGCCATACATCGTTCAATAATTAGTGTTAACCATGGTGCGGGCGCATGTTTGATACGAACTGGTCTTAAACGGGCATGAATATTAAAAATATTAATCAGTTCACATGTTAAAGAGGCTACCATATCGTAGTTAGTAATATTAGTTAGTGACATTATGGGTGACCAGTTGATATTGCTCAAATCATTCCCAAAGCGTTCCAGATCAATATGCTTAAAATCGTGCTGAAGAAAAATTTTGCCTCTAACCATGGGAGGGCGTCATTTATAACAAAGAAAAATTAAACCGTGAAAAGAGAAAGGTGCAGTCATTTGGCCATGGGAAATAACAAAATTAGGGTTAGAGACGGAGATAATATCAATCGAAGAAGGTCGACAGTTAGAAAAATAGTGGATGGGGAAGACAGGTAAAATATGTAAGTTAAATGACTCATTCAGTGCCTTGATTGGTTCTAGTATAATTTTTTCACATGCAGGTATTTAGGTCGCCCATGCAAATTATGTGTTCATATCGGTGAAAAAGACATACCAGAACATCTTCTAAAGCACTAAAATAATTTACTTTATCATTAGGGGAACGAGAGACGACACTGGCAGGAATGCTGTTACGGAGGTATATTCCAACGCCGCCACCACCCCGCTCAGTGCGGTCATTACGGTATAACTGAAAGCCTGGAAGAGAATAGCAAGCTGATGAGAGGGATGGTTTTAACCAGGTTTCCGATACAAGTATACAGTCGGCTATTCCGGATCCAAAGGATGTGAGAAGATCGGTATAATGAGTTGATATGCACTAAGGAAAACGAATGTGATGGGTTATTAAAGTTTTATCTGTAATATTTACATCTTACGGCATAAATTCCACTTGTCAAATATGTTATTATGTAAACAATTTATTATTACTGTTGCAGTCCTGAAATATGTTTTTAAAATTAAATTCATAAACTAAGAATTAAACTGAAGTGAACTAAAATTAAACTAATAAAAAAAACGATATTAAATGTGCCCTACGACCAAAAAAAAATTACAAAAGAAGTTCAATACAAAGAAATCCGTGTAAACCGGCTAAGTTAAAGTGACATAAATAAAATAACCGGTTAAATGTTGTTAGTGGAATTCATTAAAGGTTTTTGTTGTATTAATAGTTTAAGTTCTGATAACGTCAAAATCTTGACTTTGGATTGGTTAGTGAGTATTATCACTATTATGCCATCAGCTAACCAAAATTTTTTATCCCAAAATATTTGCGGGCTGCGATGAAAACATCTTGACGAGATTTAGTTAAAAACTCCGTCAAGGTTATGTTGGTACCTTTTAATAAGGTTATTGCTAACCACACGCTAGAACGTACCTTCTGAGTGCAAAATCTAACAAGGATAGGCCTGGCAGAATCTTTTTTGGCGCCCAGTCTATGGCAGGAATCAATCGAAGCAGTTGAAACATCGGACAACTTCATGTTCCTGGATATTACTTCCAATGTCTTATTTGATACATTTTCATATTTTTCTTCTTTTATGGCATGGAACAAAAGCACCTTTCTTCTGGATTGTGTTGTGTGTGTTGCTCCTATACTATGTGCAACCAGCTCAACCAACCAAAGTCTTAAAAGTGTCGAAGTCAGCAGTCAGGGCTTTCAATGTAGGAGTTGGGGCTGCAGAACTTGGGGTTGAGACAGGTTCTTCTCAAATTCACCCATTCGAGAAGAGAACATCGTAGAGAGTTCATCCATGCTCTTGAGTAAGCGTTCCGCAGGTGTTTCCATGTTTAATAATTAGTGCAAAATTGTGTATGAAAGTGGAGTTGGAGTCAACCTAAGCACAGGTATTTAAATTTTTAACACATATGCTTATTAAATTAAATAAAATTAATAAAAAAAATAAAGAGCTGTTAAAAGTACGTCTTTGCAATTACGCGTCTACCCGCGAAATTTTTTTAGTTTCATTATTAGGTTATATATTTATGAGGTTGAAAAAGTCGCTTTTTTATGTAAAAAATAGTATTTTTTTGTAAGCACACACAAATACACACATTTGTAACAGAGTTTTGTATATTACCAAGGCGATCTTTTAGCAATTCCCTTTGTGAGCGTGGAAGGCACGGAGTCGCCATGGTCTTGCGTGCAACGGTCCAGTGGCTTAGTGTAACGAATGTGAGTTATTATTATGCAACACAACCGGCGTGCGCACGCGCATGCACCGCACCGAGTCGCGAACTAAGCAATGTATTGCACTTAAATAATTACACATAGATAACGATATACGCGGGCACCGGGCGGGGGCACCCGACACGGTGAGTAAGGCCAACGGTTATCAAAATTCCATAAAGATAAATACTGATACTGTATTGTGGCGGCGTTGCTCACCGGCGCTCAACGCAGTTCACCAGGATCTGCAACTGTTGCAGATCGTGATTGCCCGATAGCGCAGTACCCGTTATATTGCTAGATTGTAAAATTTGTTCAGTTGTAAAGTTAATCTTGATTTATAAAGATACTGATCGATAATTTCGATATTATTACTAATATTATTAGTTTCTGATAATAATACAACATTTTTACTAATAATAACCTAATGTATTGGATTTTGGATCTTTTCAAAGGAACATTTTGCATTAAGCTGTGCTTTAAATAATTCTACCAATTCATACATTTATTTACGCATTAATTATGTTTATTAAAAATTATAGATTATATTTGTACAATGTATGTTGCTACTTATTTAGAAAACGTATTAAAATTTGAACGTAGCGGGACTCGAACCCGCGCCTCCTGGTCGGTTTCCATTCTATGCGCCTCCTGGTCTATTTTTCTTCCCTAAGTGTGGAATAACACTTTAAAAATGTTTAAAGAAGAAAAAAATGTATGTTGCATCCTAACGAGTAGTAACTATACACAACAAAGGTTGGTGCGGGTTCAATAGTCAGAGGTACTCGAGGTAGAGCCCTCACCGCGCCCTCCCACACCGCGCTCGGTCACAAAAACACGAGTCCCCGAAGCGGCGTCGTGTCGAGTTACCGTTAATAAGATAAGAATATAACCTTCCCGCACGACTGTGGATTTTCCTAAATAAAAAGGAAATTTATAGCTCGCAATTCTCTTAATAACGTTTTGTTCTATTTTAGGCTTACAACGCTACTGGCTGGTAGGTGGTAGGGTTCCTTGTGGCGGTGGCGGTGGCGGTGGCGGTGGCGGTGGCGGTGGTGGTCGGCGGCACCGTTACCGGTGACGGTCGGTGTCGGAGGTCAGCGCTCCCGGCGGCAGACCGCTCACTCACAACTTGATAAACACACAAATTCCTTGTCACGGGCCGCTCGTCCGCACCGACCGACACTGCGCACGTGCACTCGCGACGAGGCGTGGACCGCGACTGGGGGGCGGCGGGCGGGGCGGGGCTGCGCGCGCCGCCGCAGGGCTCCGCCACGCCGCGCCGCGGGCCCCGTGACCCGCCGGCCGCGACCGCGAGCCGCGAGGAGCTCACACGAACTTCGGGGTAATTGACCGTCTGACAAGCTCTTCCCCAGTTAAATATAACCAATATTCGATTTCTAATTGTTATTATGAGAGGGACAAATTAATTAAATACTAGGACATTACTGAACGATTGGTCATTACAATTTTTCATCGCAATAAATATTTTCAAAATAATATATCTCAAAACGGAAAGCCTACCTCGCTTTCAGGTACATGGATGTTTTTAAAATGCAAAACGAACAATTTTTCGTTTAATGGCATTATTACTATAAAAATTTCAAACACATTAAATATATTATTAATATTTTAAATGATTATCTTCTTCTTCTATATATATAAAAGGACATGTACCTGACTGACTGAGGTAAGACGCACGCACGGCCGTAACCGCTGTGCGTAGAAACGTGAAATTTGGACAGATGTTTATTTTCATAATCTAGACATCCACTAAGAAGGGATTTTGAAAAATTTTAACCCTAAGGGAATGAAATAGGGGTTGAAATTTTGTATGGAAAAGTTTTTAAATCGGAAGCGATTTTTATAAAATTTTAAATTCAGACTGTTAAAAATATTTTATTGAATACGTGTTTCGTGGTTTTTTTAGAATTCACCCCTAAGGTGCAAATAAACGGGCGAAGCTGCGCGCGCCCACTAGTTTAGGATAATAACATTTAACAACAATAAAT